>JXWZ01009729.1:0-11449 GCA_000956215.1 Anopheles farauti No. 4
TTGGGTGTGTGTGTGTGTGTGTGTGTGTGTGTGTATGGTATTGTCGGTCGTACTGGTGGCAACGGGAACGCGGGCGGACGGGCGTACAACAACATTAATTTCCCAGCGAAACCTGCTGCGTAAACAAGCAAGCACGAAACCAGACGACGCGTGCGCATCGTGAGCATCCTGCTCATTCGCTCGCCATCGACTGGTGTGCCTACCTTCCTTGAGTGTGTGTGAGCAGAACGTAAAAGGGCTTCGAACGCGGACGCGGGAGCGGGAAACAACGAAAATAAAAATCCGTTCCCCTGGGTGCCCGCTGCTGGGGCGTGCTGAGTGTTTGTGCTTTTGTGTTTTGTTATCTTCGTTCCTTCATCGCTCCTCCATTGCGCGGCGGCCGTTCCGTTCCGTTCGTTCCTTCGGGCAAAGCAGGCGTAAGAACATCACCACAAAACCACACTGCATGGGGAAACTAATTTTCTCAGCCTACTGCGATGGGAATGTTCGTTTGTTGCGCTGGGATGAACTGTTTTTTTTTGTTTTGAGACAGTTGGTATTGTCTCTAGTTTGTCTATAGTTTTTGATTTTCAATTATTGAAATGAGATGACTAGAGGAGTCCTCTTGAAGTATTCGTAACGAGTTGTAAAGAATATGGTTTAAGATCCAGCCACGGGTCCCTAAGTTTCGATGGCATGGCATGTAAAACAGTTTTTTAATGTGTTGGATCATTTAAATCAATTTATCCATATGATGAACATATAGTAAACATTGGTCAAATATTTCGATACCACTCTGCAGTTTTTAGATGAACGAATCCCCTCGAGACGGACCCAACGCGATGATTGCTCAATTCGTGCGGACATCGCAAGATGCACCACATTAACCGTTGGTACAAATTATGCCAACAACGATGCATCCGATGCAACGCAAAAAAGGGCACCATTCCTCGTTACGGAACCGTATAAGACCACCTTCCGATTGGCGGCGTAATGATATTTTGAGCTTCTGTTCTGCCCGCCCGTTGGTGCCACCAATTTATCCGTTTCTGCATTCCAAACAAGCGGCTTCGGGAGGAAAACTAATTTTTGCGACTACCCTTCTTGTCCTCCTCCTGCTCGTCCTTCTTCTCTCTATTCGCTACATTGTTCGGTTCGGTCCATTGTCGTTCGGCAGCGGTGGAATTTGCGCTCGGGAATGCGAATTCGCCCTGCCGAAACAAATGATTTCCATTTGACCCGTTAATGGGCATTATAAATTCGGCAGTGCGCATCGAAATCGCCCCAATTAATCAGACACACGGTGGTTGCGATGGTAACGAGCGTGTGTTTTTTTTTGTTTTGTTACCGAACATCGAAAGTGCGCGGGAGTAAATCCTTCCAGCGAAGGGGGACGGTTGGGGACGGTGAAGGAATCGTAAAATTAAAACAAAACACAACCGAGCGAAAAATGGCACCGCAGGGTTCTACGGAGCTTAAGAACTTCCGAGCGAAATAATCGAAGGAACAAAGTGGGAAGCGAAAAAGAAAAACACAACAGCAATCATAATTTTAATGTACATTTTTTCCGTCCCTTCCCGTTTTGCCAAGCCAAGCTTGCGAAGGTTCACAGAAATTGCTTAAAAAAAACGAAGTAGGAGGCATAAAACACAAACCCACCAACAACAATTCATCACCCTCCGCAACCGAACCGATGATCGTTGCCAAGCTGAGGAAAGCGTCCATTTGAAGGGAAGAGCGAAGGGTAAATGTACCAAATATTAACAACAATCACCGCTGTAGCTCACTTGTAGTGCGGCCGTTTGGGGCACCGTTTGGTAAGTGCCTCCAACCAGAGACGACCGAAAGCGAAGAGAATCTCCCGCTCCAGAAAAACGGAAGAATTCCCCGTCCATTGGAATTGGTGTGTACACACACCGGCTGGTGAAACCGATGTAAAAATATGTAAATTGAATTATATGTTAATTTATGTGTTGTACAACGGTGTGGAGTGTACATCGTGTGTGTGTGTGCGCGCGAATCTGGAAGGGAGAATACGTTCCCGTGGGTGTACCTGGTAGCCAATGGCTGTTGGAACGTAGGTGGGCGACACTGCGGAAGGAGAAAAAAAATAATAGTAGCCGACCGTGTTTGATGAGGAATGAATTTGCTGGTTGGATTTTGACGAAACGTCAGCATGCGTTTGGCTTGAGTATTTCAACATTTCAACGTGGAAATGTAGCACGAGCACGATAGTTTCTAACGAGTTGATTCAAATTAGCGAACAAGCAAACGCTAATGATTCGTTTGCGACGCGCAGATACAAGCAAAATTACGATAATGAATTTTGATTGCTTCGAAATTGACTGAATTCGGGTCGAATGTTGGGACGTAGACGATTTATATTATAATTTTGAACAAGACATAATTGGCGCTCCTTTACCCTAGAACACACCGGTCTTGTCAAAACTAGTTCATTTGATGACTTTCTCGTTTGGCTTTCCAGCACGTGCTAAAGCTCCTATTGGAAGCTACTATTTAGGTTTTGAGTGCGAATGAAATATGTACGAATTTTTAATTCTCCTCAAACTGCCGCTCGATCTCGACAGACGGTATCGATCTAATCTTCGGCCATTCAGAAATAGATCTTAGAATAAATTTGCCATTTCCAGTTTGCTTTGCCCTAGCTGGTAACTCCCGTTTCCCGACATCTTCCTGTTGCCTGGGCAACGCAACGAAACGAATGGTATCCATCCGTCAGATACAAATCGCTGCTATAAATTAGCGAAACGGCTCTCGTCTGCTGTCATTCTGGTTGTATTTTTTTTTCGTTAGTCATCCTACCTCCCTCCTCTCCCCTTCTTTTTCTACCAAAAAAAGCTCGATAGAAAGCGGCTTCTTATCGTCGGCCATCGGTGAGCGACATTTATCATATTTTTAATTAACATCCGTAATGATTGTTGATCGTTACTGCGGGCGAGTTGATCGGTGCGGTGCGGAAAGTCAGATCAGATCCGATCGGAGTTGGTTTCCATTTGGAATTCGCGGTGATCAGGTTCACGTATCCATACCCGGCCATATCGTCAACAGCCCACCGATGGTGAAAAGCGGTTCCGATCGGTATCGTTTATGGTGTGCAAATCACAAAAGGAAAGGACGCCTCGCTCTTGACGTGATGGCAGAACTTTCCCGCCATTCCCCCATCTCTCCTCCCCCTCGCACCACTCCACGGCAACGTCACGGCACGGGTCCCTTATTTGGGATCATTAAGTGGCCCGTTTTTAATTGCTCCATGGAGAGTAGTTTCTCGTTCGGTGCCGGTGCCGTGGTTGCCGTTCGCAGTCGTGTCGTAAAAGTGCAATACCAATTAAAAGCGCTGAAACTTGATCCCGTTTCGTGCCGGAATCGTCTCCGGCGTGCGATGATCGTCGCCATTTGCTTTCGAGATCCGATCCGCGTGTGTACGCGGCAGAGGAGGGAGGCTAAGATTTGTGGTCCACCACCGTCAGCCGATGTGTTACCACTCAATTATCAAATTTACGCGCACAAAATGAGAAAAATGACACAAATCGAACACAACGAACATCAGACGAGGGAGGCGGCTGCGAAAGGAGCATAAAGAAAGGGATTCGCGCAAACTGTCAACGCTGCAACGCTGAACGGCTGATTATCCGGGGCGACTCCTGCTGGACTCCTGCGGTCCCTGGGTACGTGTGTCGTCCTGCGGCCATCGCCATTCCCCCCGACCGGGCGTATTTGACTAAGGTTGACAAATTTGACAAATATTTTAACAATAACAATTTTTGGTCGAATTAATAATAACGAACGCATACGGTTTCTCCCTCTCTCGTTCCTTTCTCTCTCGTTCGCGCTCGTATAAGGCGCGCGACTGAGAAAGGCTTTACGAGAGAGCGAGCGAGATGACCGCCGGTGGTCGTGCGAGTGAGCGAGCGCATCGTACCACTCGCTTTTCGTGTCCGTTTGCCGCCGATGCATGCTGTTTTACACGTATCGAGCAAATGTTTTTCGATAAAGTATGATGCGGTCTACCATTTACTGTGTTTAGTTCACAGTTTATGTTATTGTAAAATATTGAACTTATAGTTTTGCATACATTCATTTTCATTTTTTTTATTAACAAATTCAACTTTTGATTTGAATGTTCAAGGAAGATAGTAAGTATAAAGCTCTGAATAATATAATTTTAAATTCAAATTTATTATCGTAAAAGATTTCAAAGCCTCATTGAAATCGGATAGATTTAAACTTGATTTAATGAATTCTATTTGGGAATAATTTAGACAATAGTCAAGTAATATATTTCCCATGTTTATGAGTTTTTACGTGTAAAGCATAGTACAACTAGCGTTGAAAAATATTGACATTTTCTTGTAATATTTTGATAGTAATTTTTCAACAGCAAATGAAGAAAATTGTGGTTCGGAATGTTCGCTCTCTGCTTCTCATGTTTTCATCTATTTTGCGTGTATCATTACTACAACGCGTTAAAATCTGCATGAAGGACTTTTACAAAGCACCAACTTTATTGCACTACGCCAACCGCCGTCGAAAAAGGATCTATCCATCTCAAAGTCCTTACAGCGATTGAAAACACCGCATTCGCATCCCGCTTCATCCGTGTGCGACACGAGCGTAACCGAAACCGAGCGAAACGGAAGATGAAGCGGGCAAAGGATGGCCGATGTGCTCTTCCACAAACTCGTCTCGCTGGCCACTCCCACAACGGTGAACCACAGCAGCAGGATGGGCGTGACGGAAAGGTTTGGTAGCATACGCTACACCACACGAAGCAATGCAACTTCGGCCGCATGCTGCTGGCTGGCTGGCTGGCTGACTGTCTGCTGCTGTGCGTTTATGCGTTGTGCTCGGGATCTCGTCCGAGCACGGGGCCTGGTTGCTGCTTGCGGTGAACTTCACCACTCAGAATGCTGCCAACTGCTGCTCGCAATAGGTGTCCGACAGTGAAGCCGCGTGAGTTTTGTGAACTCCCCGGGTTATGTGTGTGTGTACGATCAAGGGCAGAGTGATCATCCTATCGTCAGGCCGTCTTTCGAGTGCACCGCAAACGCACACATACCAGTCACACACACGCGCGCACGCACATACTTTCTTATCACGCTGCGTGTGGGCGCAAGTGCAAGTGTTTCGGTTTCGTCTTTGAGCGTGTCGTTGTTTGTTAGTGCATGAGTGCAAGTGCGTTTTATCGGCAGGCAAACGTGGTTGACGTGTGGCAGTGATTTTGCCCAACCGAATATCGGTGAGAATATTTTGCGTATTGCGAAAACATCACAGTTCGTGATTGAAACAGTTGCTGTGCTAGTGTTAACCGGTTGCTAGTGTGTGTTAAACAAAAAAAAAGTATCTTCGACACTGGCTGTGTGCTGTGAAAATGAAGAAGTGTACCCCCTTAGTGTTCTTTCGGTGAGCCAGAAAAGGTGAAAATAATAAACGTGTGCAATTAATGGTAAATCGTGAAAAAACAACACCCTATTTGAACTGTTTTCGTGAGAAAAAAAAAAACAAACGGCCCGTTTAGTAAATCGTTCGTTCGGAAAGTGTTGCAAACAGTTGGTCAGCCAAGATGATGATGAACGCTTTCATGGACAGTGGTTCGTCGGCGGCACATCATTCGCATCTGGCCACGTTCGGCATCAAGATGTCGCCGGATCATCTGGAGCAGAGTAGCGAGATTGAGTCGTCGGCGAGTTCGGCGGCCAGTGCAAGTTTGGCGGCGGCTGCTGCGGCTGCGGCCGCTGCAGGTATGCTTCCACCGGGTGCAACGGGCAGTGCCGGAACAGGCCTACCTGGTACCGCTGGTTCCGGTTCGTCCAACACAAACGCCAGCGACGCAATGTTCTACCATCATCATCATCCGCATCATCCGCATCATCCGCACCACAACCATCAGGGCAGTCCCTCGAATGGTACGGGCAGTGGTGCTGGTGGTGGTAGTGCTGGTGGTGCTGGTGGTGGTGCTGGTGGTGGCAGTGGATCGGCCTACAATACGCACCACCTTTCGCCAACCTCCCATATGTCGACAGCCCACGCGATGGCACCGTACCATTCGCGCGATTTCCTTTCGCTCAAACGGGACAACGATTACTTCAGCACGGCGTCGGCGGTGGCCTCGAGTGCGGCCACTAGTGCGGCCGATCCTTCCTCCCTGTTTGCGCACGAAAGCTCCCTGAACCATCATTCGGCGGCGGCGGCCGCAGCCATCGGGCATCATCCGTTCCATGCCGGAGCGCACTCGATGCGAGCGATGGCGGCCGCTGGTTTGGCGGCGACGGCCACTGACTACGCACACCCGTACGCCCACCATGCGGCCCATCACGCGGCGCACCACCAGAGCAACTACGCCTCGGCCATGCACCACCACCACCAACATCACCCGCTCGCCAATCTGCCCGTCAATCCCGGCACTTCCGGTGCCTTCTTCCGCTACATGCGCCACCCGCCGGCCATCAAGCAGGAGATGCAGTGTCTGTGGGTGGAACCGGAGCTTCCACCGCACCATCACCATCACCACCACCACCACCATCACCATCTCGGGCTGGGGCTAACGGCACTGGCCGCCAGCATCGGTGGGCCCGGCTCGGATGGGGGAAGTCGCAAAACGTGCAACAAGATCTTCAGCTCGATGCAGGAGATCGTGACGCATCTGACGGTGGACCATGTCGGGGGGCCGGAGTGTACGACGCACGCCTGCTTCTGGCTCGGCTGCACGCGCAACGGGCGCCCGTTCAAGGCGAAGTACAAGCTCGTGAATCACATCCGGGTGCACACGGGCGAGAAACCGTTCCCGTGCCCGTTTCCGGCCTGCGGCAAAGTGTTTGCCCGCTCCGAGAACTTGAAAATACACAAACGTACGCACACCGGTAAGTACACGGGAAGTCCTTCCGAGAAGCCGCACGAACGACCAAAGACGAACGACTTTTCCCATTTCCCTCCAACCCGACGGAGACGGTTAAGGACGGCTAAGGGACGGCTGATGAAAAAGGCAAACATCGAGACCTTTGTTTTCCTCAAATTTAGCTCCCGCGGGAGGTCCTTTTTGTAGTTTTTTTTTACTTCTTTCTGCCCATCGTGTGAGGTACTTGGTCGGATCAAAACAGCAATCACAGCTTTGTTTTTCAAGAAATGTTCATTTCGAGATTTAATTGTTGTAAAGAGTTGTGTGTTTTGCGTTCGGGTGTGATTAATGGAAACACTTGATTCGCCGATGATTCGCGTTTTGAGTGGCCTGAAGATGTTAACACACGTTTAATGATTCAATTCAAGCGGTCGTTGTTCACAAATTAGAAGCTAGTTTTTTGAAGCGTTGCGTGAAGCGTTTCACGAAGCGTTTTCACGCTCTTATGAAATTAGTTCCATGAAGGGATTTCAATCAAGTAACCATCGATGGTTAACCGTTTCCAGCACGTTTCCTACCGATTGATCGTAATTAATTTTTAAACGCTGCGCGTAACAAACCGTTTTTGTGTCTGTGTTTGTACGATTAGCCTGGGTCGGTTGGCTGGTGCTCCGGTCTCGTGTAAACAATCTTGACGAACTCTAAATTCTCACCTTCCCGCAGCACAAAATGGGCAAAGAATGATGAGAATTCCATCCCATCCATTCTTCGCCTGCACGCTTCCCACCGGACGAAAGCGGGAGTAATAATTAATCTCCATTTTCGAACGTTCATCACCCGCACGGGCCAGGGCCCGGGCACGTTGCGCCGTGTGCCGAGTTGAAATTGATTTCCTTTCGTCCATCATTTCACACCTCCGCGGTGATTTTGGTGCGCGCTTGATCGCGCCCCGTTCCACGATCTTCCACGCGTCCATGTTTATGAAGACGTGCGTTTACGGGCCACTGGGCGTGAGTGTCTAAAATGCGTGTAAATACGGGCCTGCTTGTGCTGGCCGTGCGTAGTTTTCATGTAGCTCATTAAAAATCGACATTCACACTTCATCCCGAATGGAAATTGACCTTTACAGCGTACAGGTCTTTAATGATTGCGAATAAATTATTGCAAATAAATGCAGGACATTAGGCGGCTGTGTGTGGATGTGTGGTTTAGAAATCGATATCAATAAAGTTGCTTTAGCCCTCCCGGTATAACACCCGAGCCGGAGGGCTTCCCTTTTGTAGAAAATATTGATTTTTCCATCCCCCTTGCGGGTGGTGGGAGAAGGAGATTATTTCAGTTTACGCACAAAACGCCAACCACAAAGCACAAAACATCACCGGGAGTCTGTGTGAGTGTGATCCCTTTCACACTGGAGATGGGGGAAAGTGCGGACACGCACACAAACAACGCCGGTCATACGGTGGCGACAAAGGCAAAAGCAATTGTTGAACCTAACAAACTGGGCAGTGGAATGTGATGGGAGGGGGAGGGGATGGTTGGGAAAGTGAAACAGCTTTCCATACGGTTTTCCACACGCTTCATTCCAAACCTCCAAACGATCCTTTCACGGCGAGCACACGAACACACACACTACGAGCGAAGAGGAGGTCGAATAGGTTGATCCCAAAACTTCCCCCGCCGCGCCATCCTTTTTCGGATGGAGGATGTCACCCAATGTGCGTGTGCGTGTGTGTGTGTTTGGGTGTTTGGGTGTGCATGATATTAGGACTTTGTCCGTCCGTTTCGTCCTGCTGTCAGTGGCATGTTTGGCGTTTGCTGTTGCGGCCCCAATACTGCTGTAGGGATTACGATTACGAGCTAAATCCAGCACCGAAGGCCAACGAATGTTTCCAGCAGGCCACTGGTTTCCTGGAACCAGGGACACAAACATTACTTTAACCATAGACAAACGGGGGGCGGATCGTGGAGGGAATTGGAGCAAACAATTAAATCGAAGTCATAACACACTTATTTTAAATTGACCAACACAAGGGCGGTCCAAGCAACCCGTGTTCTCAATCGGTTCCGAAACGGTTTATTGCTGTTTGGAACGGTTTTTCTCTTGTAACGATGACGCAAAAGCCACAATCTTGTTTTGTTTCATTGGATGTTCATACAACCAACCACTCGCTGGAATCACGCTGCATGCAGTTGCAGGTGAATGAAAAAAGTGGTTCTAGTAGTTTTATTTTCGGTTTGCTCGATGCTCGATTTTTTCCCCATGCAAAACGTGGCGAGCCGCTTTTATATTGGATTTTTTTGCGACCTCCAAAAACACCTCAAACACGCCTGTCGAACTATGGCGGTGACAGCAGAGGTAGGTGTGATGCTAGGCGCTGGCACTGACGCTGGGTGAAGCTATCGTCAAATTGAATTAGTTTCAAACCCGCCCGAAACCCCACCATCCGATACTTTGTTCTGCTCGGTGCACGGTGCAGAATTTTCTCACGCGTTTCGTGATGAAAAGGGAAATGTTTCGCCCGGGATTGAATGTCGACGCTACTTGCGCTGGTCGGTGCGCGCGCGCTGAACGAAAGGGTACGGTATACGGTACGGCCAGGGAACGTCTTAATTTACCAATCACCTGTGGGATGTGAAATTGGGTGTCTACTGCGAGAAGATGGAGTAGCTTGTTTTTTTTTTTTTTATTTGCTGTTATTGCTCCACTGTAAGACCCCCTACCGGTGGGGTCTTCGGCAGCAGTCCGGCGGCGGATGATTGGATTGGGTAAAATTGCAGCTTCCCGTTTTTCCTGCCCCGAAACTGCTCGGGGCTCACAAGGAAGCAAGCGGTTCGCAAAGTTTGTGCACGTCTAATTCGCCCCGATTCGAAACGTATAATTTTGAGTGTTCATTTTGCTCAGCATGAGCTCCCCAGTTTTGTATGCCTCTATGTGTGTGTGTGTTTGTGTTTGTTTCACAATCTTCGCACACCTAGTAGCGAATGCGCTTTTCTGCGGAAACCAAGCATTAAAATAAATAAAAAAGATTAAAGTTTGGAGAAGCCCTCTTCTCCGGCGAGTGAAGAAGGTTTTCATTTTGCGGCTCAAGCGCCCAACGGCAATGGCTACTCATTCGCGCCAAGTTTCTGTGTATAATTTACCCGCCTACTTTAGAACGCCCTTTTTTCGCACGAGCGCGCTGAGTCCTTGATGGGAAATTGATTATTCCTCTTCCTTCTCGTGCGATGCTTGAGCCCCGAGCTCGTGAAACACTTGACTTTTCGTCCAACTTCCACAGAATCGTTCTGCCGGCAAATGAGCCGTTAAAACAAAGCATAATTACATTCCATCGGGCGGATCAACCCGAGCTCCCGGGACACCTGGTTGGTAGCTTCGGGGTTTCGAAAGAGCGTGGAGATCAAATTACGACCCAAAGATAGCCTAATCGGCTACCTCTTTTTGTGGTCTCCGCGCGGGTCAAGTGGTGGTTTCGTTTTCAACTCCAACACCGTCCTCGGCCCGACGCTTCATGTTGACATTTGATTTTATCGATCCATCCCGTCAGGAAAGGCATTCGGGGATCTTCCCTGCGAGTCTGCGAGATACCGTGAAGTGAAGTGTTGTCAAACACGAGCTTAAGTGACCACTTGAAAGATAAGATGCTCGACCTCGCACTCGCTCTCTCTTTCGCTCTTCGTTCCCTCGATGTCCTTTTCTATGGTTGTTTCGTCACTCTTCCGTCCGGCCCGGTCACCAAACACGGAGATGATCTATGTTGAAACATTGAAAACCCTCAAAACCGAACGGAAAAAAGGACCGCCAGGTCGGGAAGGCCACGCGTTTGTTTGTCATTTATTGTGTGCCGTCAAACATTCCGCCGCAAATCAAAACAAACCAATTTACGCGCCACAAAAAAACTTTCCGCATTCGCTCATTTACGGTGTGGATTGTTGCTGGGACTCGTTGCAGTGATTCGTTTCCTCGATTCGATTCCGATTCGTTGCACGTCAAACAATGTAACGCGCGCTTCGAGACCTCGCCGGAACGGAGAACGGTCCCGGTCCCGGGGCGGACTGACACATAATTTATCGATTCTTTCGGGTGCCATTTTCCAAACACGGCCAGATCGCGTGAGGGGGAGGCCATGCTTTGCCTCGCTTTTTTTTGTTCGATTTTTTTTCTCCTGTTTTTATTTCCCATTATTGCGGCACGGTTCGTTCCATTGCGCGGAGACCGAATGCCTCGGGTGCCATTAAAAATCTATCATCAGCATTAATATGAAAATAATAAATAGCGTGCTCTCGGCGCGACGACACCAAACGCACAAGAAGGGGCAATCGGATGTCTCCACCAAAGTTCCTTGAGCTGGTGGTAGAAAACGGAATATCAATAAGGGAGGACGAAAAAAACGGTGCTTGCTTAACGGTGCTCCGCATTCAACGGCCATTTCCTTATCATGATTTTTCACAATCCACCGGGAAAGTGAAAAGAAACGGGCCACCCCAACGTGTGTCCAGGGTATGTCCTCCCGCCTTGCTTTTGTGGGTTTGCTCGAGCGTGTCAAAGTTTTCCCAAACGTTTTTCACCCCGCAACTCCGTCCATCCCGCAGCACCCGCACAAGAACCGGAGGAAC
>JXWZ01009732.1:0-15046 GCA_000956215.1 Anopheles farauti No. 4
TGCTAGAAAATTGTTGTCATTGCGCTTCGTTATTCACTTTCAAACTGATAAGTGACAGCTTGTCCCAGTCCAAATGGTAAACACTGTCTATACTTACATGACTTGCAAAGAAAAAATCGAATTAGAATCTTCAGAACAAAAATGAGTTTTATTGTAGTTGTAAACTGAGAAACTGCTAATGAAATCACAAATAACAATCATGATTCACTATTAATTCGAACTATGCTTCATTAAACGCTTTTCAACGCAACACCTTTGCCCTGCAAACGAATCGAAATATGTTGAATCCTCGATTGGTTTGTCGAATTGCTCGCACACCGGTTTATCACATCACAAAAACACGCCAAAAACCTGTCATCCACAAGATAGCCATCCCCGTGGCCATCGGAAACCCATCGGCATGTGAAGGTGCTGCGGGAGAGGACGGTTATGAGTAATTTTGATTGCCTTTTTCCTGCTCTCGTCGGAGGCCAGGAGAACCAGTTTCTACGATGCCCACTTTTGACGTAAGCTTCAGGTTTGGCAGATTTTTATTCTCTTTGGCCGTGCCGTGGACGCGTCGTGTTTGTTGTTGGCCAAGAGAGGGGTGCCAAAAGATGCCGAAGGTTTGCCTGTGGACCACGTACGAAAACGCCCAACAACAAAAAAGTGTCCCGCGGGCGGCATAGTTAGCAAACATCGCGTTGGTTGGCTGGTGGACTGGAATGAGTTGCCTACTGGGCCGTTGATCCTCCGGGCACGCTAAGCGAACTAAGTAGATCAATCATAATTATTGAATTATTTTCTTAGGCTACTGAGACACAGTCAATGTAGCGTTTCTGCGAAACTTGTTAATTATAAGGCGAGTAATCTTGCTTTGTTATCCATTTCAAACAAGGTGGGAGCAGTTTCTAGCGCAAGGTGTGGAGATAGAAGTGTTAAAAACAGATACAGCGTGTTGTAGTGCTGAGATGGTATAGCGACACGAAGCTGTCAAATGGTAGCTGCTGGCGATGTAGCTGTGTACGTGTTGTTAATGATTCCCAAAATGAATAACATATGTTTCAGTTGGCGATTTTCACGAACGAAAGGCCATGTCTGCTATATTTGAACGAAGAATGATTTTTATAAATAGTTTAGAGTTATATTTTTTTTCTCTTCCCAAAAGCGTATTCTTGCGTTACGATTGAGAACTCAGAAGAATAAACTATCCCAATGAGAGACATGTGTTTACATTGAGTCTATGTTCCACCTGTTCTTAATTCAAAGCGGTCATAGACCTCAGGAGGAAATAAACACGTTGGCAAAGAATATCACTGACCGTAATAGCGCTGCTGATAGATTTCTGTGATTGATTGCAAATGCCATCCTGTTTTCCGTGATCTACGGTATAGCTCACGTCAGTATTGCTTTAGCAAAAGCAAAATGCTTTAAAAATTGCATTGGGTTTGATTTCTATTTTGCTATTTTTTAATCAATGAGATGTATATGGATCCTTTTCTCACTTGCGTTTGATCGAACTGAGCGCTGCAGAATGATCAACTCAAGTAGCGCAAGCTTCGCTCAAGTAGAACGTAAACATTTACCCAGCGTTTCTTCTGACGTTATGGCATAAAGGGGAACCGCGGCAGAATGACTTAATGGCAAATATGTAACATTCCTGACTGCGAGAAGGAATTTCATCGCCGTATGTTCCGCCGGAACGATTGCTGTTTGCCTCGTGTGCACCTTTACACAGCTGAGTGTCTAGTAGGACCGAATAGCAGGCATTAGCAAAATTGTTTGGCCTAACTGTAGGGCCTAATCGTTTCATTCGGCAATCAACCCACATTTGTAACCTGAAATAAGCATTAAATTAATGACTAATTTGGCCTCAGGTCCTGCGACTCGCGCTCCAGTTTTTTACGCAGAGTTTTACCTGAGATGGGGAGATCAGGGTTTCAAGTACCTACGTGAGCAGTTCAACCTATAACCACCGAAGGCGGGGATTGTTTTCATTCAAAAAAATAGTGAATGAATGTAATTCCCCCACAACCACTGATCTATGTTTAGCGCATTAGTCATGCGCGACTCGAAACATAACCTAGAACTCGTACATTCTATTGTGCCACAATGCTTTCGGCCAACGACGTATTCATCCCACAGCGAATACAGCAGGGGCGTTTTTCCATAATCGGTTTGGTCGGTTAGCCGTGACAGAGTGGAATTGACTTTTTTTTTTTCGAGTATCCACGACGATCGTACGCCGGCGGTGGGTATTTTCTTCTCACCACGGTGGAATTGCGTTGCTCTTTCGCATTCAGTCAGGCTGCAACGTGTCTTGAATCCTGTTCGATCGTGTGTATGGTTTGAACGGCAAGCTTTGTGCTACGGTGGCTGTTCTTGCGTGGGTGTCTTCATTAGTTATACGCGACATAGCTGATCTTCTAAGAGTTCCAACAAACTTCCACTCTCCACATACAGAACCAGTAGAACCAGTGAAACTACTGGCACGCGCAAACTAGCTTTGACGGTTTCAAATAGGATGCAATGTTCGTATTTCGATCGTTTAATAAATGCCGATAGAATATACACTTGAATCCTATACAACATTGTGTTAAGAATCTGTGCCTAAATGAAGTGAATATGGAATTGGCCGCATTCATCTTTAATATCTTCAAGTTTCTTGAAACTATCTTAAATTGTGACTGATTGGACTGGGCTGAACTTGCCATGAGTACGTGAAAAAGAACTAGTGAATCATAATGTTTTCCCTCCCTACCACGTGTAAATTTCCATGAAAGTACTCCAATGTATAAAAATCTCTTTGTACGCGTCATTCAGGAATCTGCAGCCAAAATTTGACCAACAAAACGCGTCACTTTTGTGTGTTGTGCTTCCGTTTGCTTACTAATCATAAACAGTGGAAGTGGACTGATCGCATATGAATCGATGTGTTGTAACAAAGCGACACCGATAATCTCAGTTTTAAGTGTTCTCGCGCTTGGGAAACATTTTAAAAAGTGAAAGTGTCAAGAATAAGAAACTCACTCACGTTGACCCATCCGATGGTATACCGTCAGTGTTACTCACAGTGTAAACGGTCCATGCCACCATGAACGTTCGAGATACCAGTGGCACAGTGTTCAGCAATCGACTGGCGCTGAACCAGCACCATCAACGTCATAGTCTTTCTTCGAGTGCTACGGGAGAGCCACAAGTACTTCCAAGAATAACGCCACCGAATCCGTCCACCATGGGACTGAGCTTCGGAGAGAATGATGTCAATCATTCAACACCCACGGAAGCGGAAGCAGGATCGGGCGTTGGTGTCGTACTGCGCAACCGTGTCATCGATTTGGATAAGAATCGCATCAAGTGTAATCGGAACCGGATCTGGTCACGGCCGTCCAGTTTTTTGAGCTTCTTCAAACAGTCGCTCGCCACAGCCAATAGTAGCGGTACCGGCGCCGGGGTCGTTGGAAGATCTTCGAACTGTAGTGAAAGTGTTCAAAGTACAGTGTTGGAGGCCAGTGTGACTCCTTCGAACGGGGTGATACATTCTACGTCTGACAATACTTCGAACGGCGAACCGACGCTGGACAGCGTTGATGGGAAGTTAGCTAACGGGCAAAGGCTGGATCTAAACATGATCCGCAAACTGGAGGAAGAAATTTACAAGCGAGGCCGTGAGCAACGGCCCGACGCAGAGGCGAAGGATTTCCACGAGTTTTATTTCAAAAACCGTCGATATTCGGGTGGTGAGCGAAAAACGTTTTCCAACGACACGTCCGCATTCAACGGCGACAATCATCGGGCGGTGCTATGGGTCGATCCGCACGCGCTCGAACCGATATTGCTGAAGCGCCCACTCAGCACCGACGAAGCGCGACCGATAAATGATGAGACGGTGAACGATTCTGGCAGAGGCAGTTTGGAGCAATCGGGTCGAACAGCAGCGGCGCCGGTGTTGCATCATCAAACCGCCAGCGGTGGAGGTAACCAATCGATCATTATTGTCGATAACTCCGAGTACTACCCGGTGCTGATGCGGTACGACATCAACTCGGACCAGATCGACCGCCAGCAGCAACAGCAGCAACAGGCACGCCGCAATAGGACGGAAATGCTTAAAATAGACACCACGACGCACCCTGCAGCTAGTTCGTCAGCCGGTGGTGTTGTTGTTGCGCCAATCAAGTGCCCGTCTGGGATGGACCGTACGACGTCACCGACCATCACCTCTGGGGGTTTCCCGATGAAAAGCGGTGAAAAGTTGTCGCCTCCGTTCACCTCCTCGCAATCTTCTGCTCTGAGCGGGGAGCCAACGTCATCACCACCGCCGGCCCTTCGGGAGCTGCCAGGATTTGTACCATCGAACGGTGTTGGTCTGCGACACCGTCCACCATTGATGGTCTCTGTCACCCATCCAACTGCCACGACCACCACCAGCACCACCGCCACTACCGGTTCGGGCGGTAGTGGAGGAAAACGCGGCAAGAAACAGCTGCAACAACGGACAGCAAACTTATTTCAACGCTTTCTGCAGCATCGTCGCAGCCTGAACCTGTCCGTACGTCGTAAGCGAAGCCGTCCTCCGCACGAGTGTGCTCATTTTAAAAACACGGAAGTTGCATTCGGTAGGGCCCATTGGGCAGATGTCATCCTCGCCAGCGCTGGCAGCACCGGCAGCAACTCAAAATCTTCCGCTAGTGGTAACAAGGTGAAATTTGAGTATCTCAAGCGTATGGCGCGGTACGATTGCGAAGCCGGTACTACCGCGAACGTTCGCCCCGATCGGCACGCATTCGTTCGAGCCCCGCGGTCAAACGTCCGTCGCCGAGCAACAAGTGAGCCGGATCTGGTCTCGCGGCAGAATTGGAAAAGTGATGGGTTCGTGCAGCATCTACACCGACAGCACCAGCAAACGCTTTACTGGAGCACGGGCGATCTGAGCGGATTGGGGCGCATGCTGGAGCTGGGGAAGAATTTCGAAAACATTTTCGAAAGCACCAGCGACAATCTTTCCGCCCGGCTATCGGCGGTTGTAATGTCCAGCTCGAGTTCGTCGTCCGTTCCACTGTCCGGTTCCGGGTCACTCTCGTCCTCCACGACCGCCTCTTCGATGGGCAGTACCTCAAGCCAGCGTGTACTACAGCATCGTCTGGCAGCGGCGTTACTCAAGTCGACGCACTATACCCACCACAACAAACCTCCTGTTTCTGCCTCGTTCGCTGGGAATTGTGCATCCTCGAATTCTTACACATCCCTAGCGACTCAGACATCTGCTCCCGTTGGTGGTGGTAATTTTCTGCGGAAAAAATCTTCCTCTTTCCGTGGGGTACTCAGGCGCTCAAACACCCCAGACGTGGTCAATACTTGGGTGTACCGTAAAAGGTAATAGAGCTGGATTGGATCAGCAAAGAACGAGATTAATATTTTGTTTTTATCCTGCATTAAACGAATGATTGAATGGATGAATGGATGATTGAATGGCCCTTCTACTAGAATACGTTTATGGATTTTCAAAGTGTTACCAGACACTTTTGCTTTCACTTTCATCACATAGCGAACCTGCCGTTCGTTCTCATCTTCATTGTGCAACTTTGCACAACAGAACAATATTGCCTCACCGTTGATGATCGCGCGACACGACCGGCACACGGAGGGATAATTTTGGACGTCATACATTTTGGTCGGAAGAAAAAATCGAAAGCATCATTTTCATCATCCATCTGCGGGGGATGACATCGGGAAAGGTTCGTCAGAACAGCATCATGCTTTTATGCTTTGAAACAAGCTAGTGCTGACCATCCACTGTCACCCTATTCTAAGCCATTTGACAGGTTTATTTGTAAGCCCGTCGGGAAGTGTGTCAATGTATCGTTCGAGTATGTGGCAGATGGTAGAAATCAATTTTGAAGCTCATGCAGAGATCATGCGTGATCGAGTGTGAACGAGCTGGTTGTAGATCGTTCGATATTTCTAGCACCGCCGGTTCGGTCGCAAAACGCAGTGTAACGTTGTAATCTTTTGCTTCTGAGAAGCAAAAGAAAAGCAGGAAATGGGTCAACACTTTGTGTTGCATTCGCTTCGTTTGATGAGTTTTTTACTGCAATGTGAGGGTGTGGTCGATTGGTGAAGTCGACGAGACTCGAGCGTCTTTCACACTACTGATGTGACATCAGTTTCAAGACGATAATAATAATCCCATACCTTATTGAGTGCGTTGGCGTGAAACAAAGCAGAGCGACTTGCACAAACGACAAATCATAAGAGAAAGTACGTGGGATAAGGCGTGAGGGAGCATAAGTTAGAGGCAAACAGTCTAACCATCCAGTAATGTTGAGCATATTTCCTACACTTATATGCATTTATTACACTCCAAAGTCCATAACGTCAGTCACAAATTAAATTATTAACGACGTTTCGTTGACGCTGACGATACGCAGCATTTGTGATCCACTTTTTATGATAGGATTATATTTCTACTATCTGTGACCCACCAGCCGTGGCGTCACGGTCCTGACATCCACTGCAAATGCTGACGTTCGCTTTCGAACGTGCACTTTTTGCACGTTGAAAACCTTCACGTGCCAGACATCCATTGGCCGTTCGGTCTGGCTGGCCACACGTAAACCGCGCAGGTGTCACCGAACATGTTCCGTCCACGAAATCGTATCCTCAACAAGTTCACCTACTTGTTTGCCGGCCACGCGATCGCTTTTCGAAAAGGACAGTCAACCAGTGCCGATGTGGGACTTTTCACGGACGTCGTCAAAGTGCGACGAAAGAAACCAACAAAAAAAAATACAGATTGCACTACGCCAACACGCCAAATCGAATTGATCCAGCGTCGGTAGGACCGTACTACACAAACTGGCGACACCAATTCGAGGCCCTTCCCACGGGTCTCTACGGGCAAATGTTTCAATAAGTACGCAAAAAAAGGCGCAGTACCAGCCAGGGGCAAACAAAAACGCCAAACAAGCGAAAGAAGACTCGTGCATGCAAACATGCCACGGTTGCTACTGCGAGCGACAACGAACGAACGCCAGAGATCGACCGGGCAGGACAGCGTCGTCTCCCGTTCGATCGTCATATTGCCGCGTGATACCTGGCCCCGGATTCGACCAGTGCCGGGTCAGACTCGTTTGAGTGCCCACATTGTGGAGCCCACGAGCTTGTCGGACCGGTGTAGCGAAATATGGTGCTAATCAAGATCTGCTTTGCATGCCATGCGCCCAAGCCAATCCGTGGGTTCGCCCAATTTCCGTTGCGCTTACACAAACCCAACTCAAACCGACAAATTCCGCCAGATGTCACTCTCGTACAGTATGCCTTATAGGTCGAAAATGTGTGCTCAACACACGGGAAAGATGTTACTAATGGCGAATGCAATTGTTGTGTGCGTTATCCAGAAGGTGAGCACAAGCGTAGCACCTGTCGAATACGATCGCTTGGGTGTTGCATTCCTGTTGACGTTACGGTGATAATGAGCCTTGCAGGCATGTATGGAGTCGGACCTCCTCGCCGTTCTTTGCCATGATACCCGAGGGTCAAATTTCTCGACAAAGATGCTTTCCATGCACAAATCCGTAGAGAACCACACGCTTGACCAATCGGTAACCGAATGGAATGTTGCAGTATGTCAGCGGTAGACGTATATTTCGGAACGAGCCTTATCATCGGCAATTAATCTCTTTACCAACGTCGAAAACGACTCGAACGAGAACCATCGGTGGGGTGTTTTGGTGTGTTCGCACACGAGTCATAGGTTTTGAATGCAGATAAATGTTGGGTAGTATGTATTGGTTTGCTTGGAGGGGCTCATTCGATCTCGATTCCGTGGCGCTGAACGTTTAATAATAAACATTGCATTAGAAATATGACACCACCTCCCGCGAGACATGAATCTTGATCTTCCGTTCGGTTTCGTGCAGGAACTGGGACATGTTTGTTATTTTGACTCGTATTTCTAAATTATGATGATAAGGTGCATTCGGTCGTATGAATCGCAAACTGGTTGCCCAATTCTCTGCGACCACCTGGGACGCTTCACGCAGAGGTTAGATTTATTGATTGCAGACCACATCGGTCCGATTAATTAATATTTATAGCTTTTGTTGTTGCACCGATAGTTCTTCTTCGCACGGCATACGTAAAATTTGGAGTGAATATTTAAATATCAATCCTGTATTTTCCAAACGTACTCTTACTGGCTGGAGTGGTTATTATGAAGTGGGAACGAGACTTCATCTCGGTAACTTGACGGGGTTTTTTTGTGCAGAGTGCAAAGGTGGCGTGAAATTCGATCGTACTCGGCTTTGTGGAGGTATTTGCCGATCATTGCCCGATTGCCTGGATCGTTCGTTCGCGCCCTGAAACGGCAATTAGTGTCCAATCAAACCGTACGGTCGTTTATTAGCCGGTGGTAAAATATTCCCTTTTTGGTATATTGAACGCACCCTACCCGTCACGGGAGGGCCGTGGTGCTATTGACGAAGCGTGGGAGAGCCGTATATCGCACTCCTCCGTTAACCTTGTGCTCTGACGACGACCCGTACCGTTTACGCCTTATCGTGCAAAAATCGCATCTTGCCGCTTTCGTGTCGCGCCTCAAATGGTGAACGGTTAATGAGCGATTCGAAGTAAAAAGTTAAAGATACGGAAGTTTTTCTTTTTGCTATTCCTTTGACTATGACCAATAACAGAGTACCAGGATTGGTGTGGTATTTTCAGTTGAGGTTAATGTTTAGATTGACTGTGATGTAACTGTTATCAGCAGATTGGTTATAATTAATCATATTTGATAGTTTGCAAGAAAAAATGCTGGAATCGTTTTCTTTTATGACTAATAACGTTCCCCTTTCCTTATTATCTCTACAGCTACGATGGCTCTGGAAACGGTCTAGGAGAGCCCCCGTATCACCGGGGGCACGGTAGTCCACACGCCTCGCCATCGCGGTACTCCTACAACAACACTGCCAAGAGCCCGCTACAGCATTGGCGCACTTCCAGCGCCGGTGCGTCCGACTTCAAACGCAACTCACGTCTCCGCAGTTCGGCTAACGCAGCCGTACCCGGTGCAACCGGACACCATCATCAACATCATCATCACAACATGGTCGATCTAAACGTACCCCGTGGCCACTCGCCACACTTCAGCCCATCCCGACAGACAAGTAAGTATGGCTAAATTTCTATTTCATCATCGGGGAGGTACCTGCTCAGAAAGTATATCAAATCTGAAGCACATTAGGGTCGCGATCCGTGTCGCAAGCGTAGGAAAATTCGAAGAACACTGCGCACTCGGGCACATGCAGAATATGTAATTCTCCCACACGACTAGTTTTGCATTAGTTGAATGTGAAGTGTGATGGAATTGATCGATCGATACCAATAGTTCTTCCAATGTCTGCAATGCTCTAGTGCGTAAGTGAACTCTACCCATACTAGCCACACTGATGTGTATAGTGATGTATGGTTAAGAATTTAAAATTGTATGCATAAATAATTTATCATTCCAGGAAGTTGTTAAGCTAGCCTTAAAAATGTACGTCAGAACGATGCATCTATGGTCACCTCCGCAGTTGCTAATTAAATGTAGTCGATAACGAGACAGTTTCTTGGTGGTTGATTGTAGACATTAACCACCACTTCTTTTACAATGTTTATAATCAATGGAATTAAACGATCGGGTCATTCGTCCACAACGATAGTAGTGCACAACATTCGCATCGACGGAAGCATTTACAACATTATCGTAATGGGTTAAAAAGTTGCCTCCGTATCGTTTTTTTATCATCTATCGCCGTGAAAACTTTCAATACCAGCACCTGACAAGTGTTTTCACACAGCCTGTTCGATGTGTAAGTGGCAGTGCCCTGAGAGGAAGCGTAATTAAGTACGCACCACTGTCTCCATATTTTTTTCTCTTTCACCGCCTTCCAGCGCGTGTGGTGGCAGCGATAAACGTTAGATAAATCCAACGACGGCTAATTTGTTTCGTTCGCAAAAGTTAATGTGCCTTGTTCGCCAAGGTTCGCCCCACGTTTGCTGGTTTCGAGAGCTGCATGGTTCCTATCTCCACCTTTTTCTTGGCGAAGTTGTGCACCGTGTTTTGTCATTGCTGCATCGAAAGCTTGTTGAAGCAATTAATCTTGCAGCGAGGTAGCCCGGTCTCGGTTTGTTGGGCCGGCTGGTAGCGAGCTTACGCAGACTCATTGCATATTTCATCCGAGAGCAGCGCAATGCTCCTCTTACACACCGCCGGTTCTCTCGTAAAAACCCAATCCTTCACCACCCAGTGGGTAGGACACTTAGTCCATTTTTCATTCTCAAGTTGCGTTCAGACAGGCAAACAGCAAACACAACATCCTCCCGCTGACTTCGATTTGCTTGCTGTCTCTAGCTTGTTTTCTGTTGCCATTTGTATCGCTCCGATGCTCTGTCGATGGTAGTGCGTCGTTCGATTATTAATTTCTTTGCTGGTTTTACACGATCTTTGCAGCACAAACCGGAGACACGCAAACGCTGCATGTCTATCTTCCCAACCATGGCTTCCGGATGATACGCTTCGACGAGGCATCGGATGTACGACAGATCATCAATCTGATCGTGGGTTGGATGTCGCCAGGTCATAAAACGAACCCGCAGAGTTATGCCCTCCGGTTGCGGCACATGCTTACCAAAGAGGTCCTCTGGATGCCACCAGATACGTCGATGTCGCAAGTCATGGCCCACATCTTCAATCCGTCGTGCAGCAATGCGGATTGTCCTAACGTGGACAAGAGCACAATCGCTAAGCGCATGCAGCAGAAGACGAGTGGTGCGGTCGGGCACGCGAATAGCGTGTGGAAAGCGGAACTGCGCGTCCGCTACATCCCTAAGAACCTGAAGGAGCTGTACGAGCGCGATCGCACGACGTGTCACTTCTACTTCGATCAGGTCAAGCAGGACTACATCCAATCGAACGTGCCGAACATTGATCCGGAGATCGCGGTCCAGCTGTGCTGCCTCGGCATCCGGCACTACTACAAAGACGCTAACAATACCTCGAACGACCGGAAGCAACATCTCGATTATATCGAGAAGGAGATAGGCTTCGGCAACTTTATACCGAAATCTGTGATAGATACCATTAAACAGAAGAATCTGAAGAAGCAAATCCAGGCTGGATACAAGAAGGTGTACAGCTACAATGAGATAGAGTATATGCTCAAGTTTTTCGATCTCCTCCGCACGCAGTATACCTTCGATCAGGAGCAGTTCAACGTTCAGCTGAGCAGCAGCTGGAATATTCGTGTCGATCTTATTATCGGACCGCACGTGGGCATCTCATACTCGGTGAATCCGCAGGCTCCACCGACGAAAGTGACGGACTTTGAGAGTATCGAGCGCATTACGACCAGTATCCTGCCGACGTCACTGACAAAGAGCGACCACCAGGGAATCAGCGGTAAGGCAGGTGTGAGGGGCAAAGATCAGCCCGATCTGACGAGCTCCTGCGGAAGCAACTCCTCCACCGGGGAAAGTGACAAGGGAAAGAAGGATGGTAAGAAGGGCTCTTCTACGGGTAGCTCCGGTAGTAGCAGCCATTGTGCGTGCGGTGATATCAAAACGCAGTTGCGAATCCGCGTCAGTGGCAATAGCGAGGACTTGGCGATCACGTGTGATGGCATCAAGACTTCCGAAAGCATAGCCGATCTAGTCGATGGTTACTGTAGATTATTTAACAATAACGATAACAGCCTGTGGGATCGTAGCGTTACACCAAAGGGAGGAGCGGGTACCGCCACGCCACCAACTGGTAGCAGTGCGACCAATTCGCTTGAAAAATGTCAGCTCAAAAAGAGTCTTACGGAGTCACAGACTTCCTCCACCGACCGGCACGGTTCGCGATCTTCGAGTGCCGACCGTCTGAATGGCGGTAACGGCGAGGATCTCAACAGCTCAAGTGTTGGATCCAATCAATTACAACAGCCCCCGAAACCAACGCTCAACGAGGACTACGCGGAGCTGGGCATGTGTGATGAAGAGGGCGACTACTCGACACCGGCGGCGCGTGACTATGAGCTTGATCGGTCGCAAATAACGCTCAACGAAATCATCGGTGTTGGACAGTTTGGTGACGTGCACATAGGCACGTGTCGGTTGCCGAACAAATCCACATTGGTAAGCAAGTTGAACCAATCGTTGACCACGGAGTTCGACGAATACTCGCAGATGGTGATGGACAATGGCAATGCCGACGCGCAAAAGACCGGCATCATTCAGGTGGCAGTGAAGACCTGCAAACCAGATGCGGATACAACGACGTCGGAAAAGTTCCTACAGGAAGCATGTAAGTATTGGAATAAATCGCGCCATCTTTGTATATAGACATAATGTACAATGTTTTTTTTTTATTTTAGATATTATGAAAAAGTTTGAACATCCTCACATCATCAAGCTCATTGGCATATCCAGTGGTCCACCGATCTGGATTGTCATGGAGCTGGCCCGGCACGGTGAACTGCGAGCGTATTTGAAGAAAAATGGACCCAAGTAAGTTTTCTATGCCTTCTTGTTTTTCCCTTTTGCTTTGGATTTAGTATCTTGAGCATTAGCTATCGGTTTTTCTGGAGCAGTAGCTTTCGGTGACTTGTTTGGTAGTTTGAAGGCAGGCAGTGGTGCGTTGAGAAATCCTAGTGGCCCTGCTTGGTTTATACGGTATCGCATCCTTTGTCCAGCCACTGGCAGAGGCTCATGATTCAAGCGACTACGCTGGAACGTTTTTCCACGAAGTCCTGTCATCTGTTCAAACTGCTCACCGTAACCCCATATACAAACTTCCTGTGGTTCTTGCTTCGATTTTGTTTTTGTTTGCGAGGAATGTGGTTTTTGAGGTGCATTTCGTTCTGAGCTCAATTTTTCGACGTAAAAGCAACAGCTGTCATCCGGATAGTGTAGCTGAACCATTTTAATCTATTGACCGATCAATCTGTATCGCTATTTTGCAGACTTAAGCTTGGTACTCTGTTGCTCTACTCGTATCAACTATCGACGGCACTTAGTTATCTGGAATCGAAGAAGTTCGTTCACCGTGATATTGCCGCTCGCAATGTTCTGGTCAGCTCCCCGACGTGTATAAAGGTACGTATCGTTTGTTTTTTAATACGGAATTTGAAAATCGTTCACAATTTCGCTACTCACGACCGTTCCAAACTGAGATCCGAAATAGAATTATACAAAAATGAAAATCATGGTTACCTTGATGAAAATCATCTCACTTTCCACAGCTTGCCGATTTTGGACTCTCAAGATGGGTTGAAGATCAGTCGTACTACACATCCACCAAAGGTATGCTACCAATCAAGTGGATGGCACCGGAATCGATCAATTTTCGTCGGTTTACAACCGCCAGCGATGTGTGGATGTTTGGTAAGTTTGGATTTTCAATATGATGGTTCTGAAATATTGAAAGGAATCTAATATGGTATCCTTCCTATTAGGCGTCTGCACATGGGAAATACTCATGCTTGGCATCAAACCATTCCAAGGCGTCAAGAATTGTGATGTGATCGGTAAGCTGGAGAATGGTGAGCGTCTTCCGCTGCCACCGAACTGTCCGCCGCGGCTATACTCGCTGATGTCACAGTGTTGGTCGCTGGAACCGCACAAGAGGCCGAACTTCAAAAGTGTCAAAGAAACACTTTAGTGAGTAACTGTTGAGTCATTTGTGATCTAGAACATACTTATATTGATGTGTTTTGTGGATATTTTAGTGAAATTCTTATGGAAGAAAGACATAGCGATTGTGAGACGATGCGCCGGGAAAATCGACGTGTGGCAGCAATGTCCTGGGGTGCTGGAGACGATATGGCACCACCGAAGCCTGCCCGAGGACCTACAATGGGAGGTGAGTGTTTTTTATTATTATTGTCGTCAAGTGCCGTCTTGAGAGGAGTTGCTAGTTGCTAGCTATGTCCTGAATAATGTTAATTCACCATATTTTAAGGGAGATCGATTGATAAGCTCATAACGTGTTACTTTCATTTATTTCAGGCGAAGGTCCCCTTGTGCCCGGTGCACCCCAAACCTACATCGTTGCCCGCGACCCGACCGTGCTGGCGGCCCTGATGCGTGAAAACGAACAGCGGGGCTACAATGCGTCGTCCTACACGACACCGGCCTCGGTATTTAACACTCTAGCCGTAGACTTAGATCCTAACGCACCACCAAACAATACTGATAACCAAGTTGCCAAAGAGATCGCTGTCGCTAACCTACCGTTGAAAACCGTTCCTCTACCCGTGACCGAACTGCATAAGCTAGATCCAACCATCGACGAGACAGGTGCTGCTGCCCACGCCACCGCCGCAGCTGCGACCGCTACTGCCGGTGGGGGAGCGGAAACGATGCCTCCACAGCAGCAGCAGCAGCAACAACAGCCTCATCAATCGGGTGGTACGCATGAAGAATGCAACCAAAATCCGTACGGTGGCGGTGGTGGTGGTGTCATGCAAGCATCTACTACGGATGGTGGTAACAGCGCCATCGAGATGCTCCAACCAAAGAACACAGACACGCTGGAACGCTATAAAAATCCTCAAGATATTCTCGTTTTGTCCGCTAATAACAACATCATTCATTCCATGTCGCAAAGCTCTTCCTTCGCGCAACCTCTCCCGCATTCCGGTTCCCAAATGCTTTCCACTGCGAATAGCTCCTCCACTCCCTCCGCCTCCTCCGCTGCCGCCGCAGCCGGCTCCATTCATCCGGGTGTATCATCTGGGGTCGTCGGGTATCCCGTACCGTGCGAAATCATTAACGCACTCACCCAGCAGACCCACTCCATCGAACCGACCTACAAAGCTATCCAAAGCAAATCCGTCGCTGGTGGTGGCGGACAAGCAAACCTGAATCCTCAACTGATGAACAATAATTTCATGCATTCGAATGCTCAACAGCAGCAGCAACAGCACCAAACGCAACAACCATACTACCCACAGGGTAACTCCATCGTCACCTACCAGCAATACCACGCTCAGCAGCAGCAACAACAAGCACTTGCTGCCGAATACTACCAACACCAGCAACAACA
>JXWZ01009740.1:0-18440 GCA_000956215.1 Anopheles farauti No. 4
GGCAAAAGCTTCACCCGCGTATCGTGATCCTGGCGCACCTTTCAAATGCACCGCCACCGGAGGGTCTCGCGATCGTTAATTGAAACATTTATTCTCGGCAAATGGTGGTAATAACAAGTGGAATTATTTCGAAATTCACTCACTCGTGCGCGCGGAGGTGGATGGCAGGAGTGGCGATGAACCGTGCCTCAATTAGACCACGAACTTGGTGCGCGTATTCAGATTCGAACTGGCGGCGGTTGCTTCTTATGTGCGCCGGGACGGAAGCATAATTCCGTAATAAGAATTTACTGACCCTACCGGTGGCTTCCCGGCCGGGCTCCCGGCTTTGGGTTCGGTTCGGTTCGGATTCCGATTCGGTTGGCCTACGCAGTGCGGTAATGAGATGGTGCTTGCAAGAATCCAACCACGGTCATAACTGTTTATGATTCCATCGAACCGGGATGAAGTTGTTCCGCGGCGTTTTGTGACCTGTTTTGAGTGGATCGAGCGGTGGCGGTGCGCACGCGCGCGCTCACCCGAACTAACTCAATCATCGGCGGAACCGACCCCGGCCGGGCTAAGCTGATACTTCCGCTAATGGAGTGGAATAATTAAAGCAGGCTGCTTCTGTAGCTGTAGCATATTACGCTCCGTGCAGCTATGTGGATTTTCTTAAGCAATTAATAATATTTTACTGTGGATTTCCGCTCCACTAGTAGGAGTAGCACGAAGATACACCTTTGCTTGTGCCCACATAACGCGGGGAATCCTTTTCGAACAACATCCCTGGGAATGGGATGACCGGGTGAGGTTAAATTGTACGTTCCAGATGCAATTCCACCTAGTCACCGTATCGTGCAAATCATCTCGCGCGTTCTGCTGCTCTATTCTATCGCTTTAGTTATCGATCACATCTATTCGTGTCCGTGCACACCGCCCAGCACCTGACAGCAATTGCAATTTGCAAGACGACCCCACCGGGATCATTCGTCACGTGTAATGATCATCATTCACGAGCTGCACAATGGGATGGAATGTGATTCTGGTGCGCTTTTCAGTACTACCGGGTCGGGTCGGGCCCCCTTTTTTTTTGTCATCGACTACAGGCCGACGCTCTACAATTATGGGTTGGAACTATTAAATCCGGCCAATCCCCATGCCACCTCCACGGGGAAAGAATTTTATCCAACCCCGGCTGGACTCCTTTCAGGCATTGGTTTCAATTTAGTTCATGATTTAAGTGTGTTTCCTGCTTCAACTTTGTGTACCACGCGTCCCCCTCCGAGAGGTGGTTTGTCTGGATGTTCCACCCGCCAGGAAATGGGCTTTGATTGGTGAAAAAAGAAATTTGCACGCTAAATCCGATCCGTTCAAGGGGTTCGTCGCTTGAAACCTCATTTGTCAGCCGGTCAGTGAACCGCTACTGATCGAGGTGATCGAATCTAGAACGAATCCGGATGATGCTCGATCCCAAGAGGCTTAGAACGAATTTCCTGTAGTGGCACGCGCAAGAACCAGCAAGAAATCAATTACGCCCGCACGACCCGCCGCGTGCCATGGGGAGCAAGCGACGAACCTGCCGCGAAGAGTGAAGCGTGTACGGTGGAGCTTTTCATTAACCGCTGCCGGGAGCACCGAATGGGATCATCGGAAGTTAGACCGGCAGGTTGTAATTCGATTTAAAAGCTGGGTATTGAAAATCACAAAATCGATCGCATTCGAAACGGGGCTTGTGGCTTGGTGGCTCGTGCGATCGCATACGAAGCATTCGTTAGTTCTTCTCGTCATATTATTAAACCTCCAAAGCTACCCTTCTGCTACGTTTAAATCTTCACTCATTCCCGATAAATGAGACACCCGAAAACGTTAACTACCCAAGTCTTGCGAGCCCCGGTATCGGCCCTGCGGAGAAATGATCGAGCCTGATGAAGCGATAAAAAACAACGACAACCGCATTTGAATGTCTTTGTGGAGAGCCCACTGGGGTGTTTCTTTTTTTTTGTTGTTGTTTGGTGTTCTTCTGGATCGCGCACTGCTCTCCACTGTTTGCGGTTTAATTCGGAATTTAATTTCTTCCCATTTCCATTTCGCCCTTTGCCGAAATGGCTCAACTTTATGGGCACACGATGGGACGATGATGACGACGTCGACGACGCCATCGGTTTTTGTGGTGTTTTGATAGCCCGTGGTGGTGCTGGTGCTGATGGTGTATGGTGAATTTATGACAACTCCGCGGCACTCGGCACCGGCGCGTACATTGGAAATGAAAGCTGACGGGAGGGGAGGGAAGGCATCGTGAACGCGAATTTGGGTTATTATATTGCTGGACGCACATATATTCACCCGGTGGCACACCGGTCGAGACGATTCCGGACCGGACCGGACGTTTCCGTGCGGAGACAGAAGCAATCCGTGGGGCAGACAGAAGGAAAAAAAAATCTGCACTATACGGAGTGGATAAAGTGCCAGAGAGTGTGCCAAGGAACCACACCGTAAGACGAAAGCCAGAAAAATGTGCTCTGTCATTAAATTTTATATAGCTTCCAGGCGTGTTTTGCTTGAGTTGTTGTTTTTTTTTTTCATCCTGTTCACTCGGAACTTTATATTTGCGACGGTGAACGCACATAAACAGGCGTTTCGGTGGCTGAAGATGGTTCGTTTACTTCAAACTAAACCAAGCGATTCGTCCCTAGGAGCTGGTTTGAGGGTTTATAGAACAATATATATAAAATAGTGTTAATCTTTCGTTATACTCTTTCCAGCTCCGAAGTGTACTTTCAATAATCAAAACATATAACTCACTAGTTGTCGTGTATCGATTTGAAACTCCGCACTACCTACGATCACCACCCGACATCGAAACAAAAGAGTCGCGTTAAAATGCGTCCACCGGGCCACAAGGTGAACTCATGGGCCACATAAATTAAAACATTAGTAGCGGCAGCGGCGGCAGCTGCCACAACATTTCGAGCCGTTTGTGTCGTTATCTAAACCAAACAGAAATGGCCCACCACCTGGCCGACACTTTGTTGGACCGACCGCTTCATTATCCGAAACCGTGCAATGCAGATATTAGAAAACAACAACATGTGTTTTGCCCGAAACGAATTCCAGCCGTATCTCGCAATCGGCCGTACCGAATAGATTCAATACAGGTGGGCACGGAGGGGGAGCGGGCATGAGTTATTATCATATCCAGGGCCGAGGGTTTATTCAAAAAAAACGGCCGAAACTCGTGCCATTAATTGACTTGTCAAAATCGTCGTTATGACAACCTGCCATGGCAAGTCGCGCTCGGTTTGCTTTGAGGTTTGCGACCGCGCGAGAAAGGGAACGAGCGAGAGGGAGTATTGGAGCGAACCTCATCGAAGGACAATCGGGTGAGTTTGCCCCCGTTTGGAACAAGAGCCTGATTTGATGCCCTAAAGTCATTACTATGTTGCGTAACTGTGTCGCTCCTTACATATAAAAAAAATCTTCCAGCTCGTATTCCAATCCAATCCAATCGTCCAAAATGTACGAACGATATCGTTCCACAGACGGACGGACCCATCCAATATTTATCGCTTTCCAGTGCGAACTAATGAATCTAACAACACATGTTCTCGACCGGAAAAACATCATCGCGCTCGTGTTCCCAACCTTTCGAGGCACCATAAAGTGTACAAAAGCATCCTCCGATGTCACTCCCCAGCGTTACTGGCGGTGATTAATGATGTCAAACGTTGGATCGCCTGTTGAAGAGTAATTATTTTTCAATTCGAACAAATCTCGCCTGCACCTTGGATCGACCCAACCAAGATTCCCGGCGCCAAGAGGCATTCTACGAAAATGGCATTCCGATTCCCGAAAAAGCGGAAGTAAGTTCTACTCGCTGCTAACCGTACATTAAATTACGATCAATCATCAAATTGGTCTTCCGCTGTTGCTGGTGCCGGTGCTGCCCTGCATCCGGGCCGGAGCCAGTTCTTGACCCAAGCTCCTCACCAGTTCCTCTGTTCGTAGTCGAGTAAAACCCTCAGCAGGGAGTCATCGCTTGGCCTGGAACTTCGTTTGCACACTCCGTTTATCACACGGACGCAACAGCCCTCGAGCCGCCACGGAGCGGGTTTTATTAAGATTTTTCGCCCCGGTTCGGGGTCGCGTCGCGAAGACGACATGGTGCAATATCGCGTGTTAACAGTTTCTTTGTGGGCTTTTACCATATATTTTTTTTGCTGCTGTTGTTGTGTTGGTTGATTTTGTTCGTTTCCTCTCGTTCCGATGCGCCTAGAAGCGCCTGCACACACGGGGCGGCAGGAGAAAATTCCTTCCCTGCACGTAATTAAAGCCGACTAAACATATCTTAAACGAGATTTATTGCAATATCATGTTGGTAATATTCTCCCAATAAATTAATATTGAATTTATTTCACTCGATATCGACCCTCGGCTGTGGTGCGCGGGACGAGGGGTGGTCCGAAGGATGCCCCACAACGGTACAGCTCACCGGGACTCCACCCCAAAGTCCACCGCGAGGTCCGTTACAGAAATCGCCGTGAGACGAGACACTGCCCGCCTGTCAGTCCCTGCCCCGGAGGCCCCACCAGGCAGAGGCGTACATTATTGATATCAATATTTCGCGTAAAGTATACTTTTATCGCATGTGTACATTTAATTTAAAGCCTTTTCCCTCGTTGACATTTAATCGCACTTAGGAGAGCGTGTGCTAAGCTCGCCCTGTGCCGTCGCCGAGAAGTGGTTGTTGCGATAGTTTCGGGTGGTTCGATGGGGAGAGGGAGGAGGGGAATGGATCGGTGGTCCGGTTGGGTGCCGAGATCATGAGAAAAGTAGATAAATTAAAATGTGTCGAACGGGGCTTCGGAGGGCCCTCGGAACGCGAACGCGAACGCCGTGAAGACTCGTCCGCCAACGTGCACGTCGGCGTTTCGTTGCAGCGTGTGTACACGCAGACGTGCCCGCCACACCACCTGTCACCGGTCGTTTCGCCCCTGGCCTATCTTGTACCCGTATCGGAAGGACACAGCGTTGGGACGATATTCTAATTGACTTCTTTGTTCTAGTTTTCTTGGCCGAGTTCGATTTTATTATTTATGTATTTTCTATCGCTCCAGCTTGTCACCGGGTATACGTCTATGGCAGCAATCAACACGAACCGACCGAAACCTTCACGGCGACGAAAGACATCCGCGGGCGTTAGGCAACAAACTCTCGGTGGTTCGTATGATTTGTATAGTTGGTTCTGGTGGAGGTGGAATTTAACCAAGATGAAGGATATTTGGAATGAGTAATTTAACACTGTTTATTAAAACCATCGACCAAACATCACAATCCTTTCCCGAAAAATCACCCGTGACGCTCATTTCCGAACGCTACTGTACCGCAAGATGATTATGAAAAATGAGCGAATCAATTTTGAGCCATGTCCGCCGGCCAGTTTGCCGATACCATTTTTATCCGACAACCTCAACGAGACCCCAGGAGCACCGTGTTTTGGGCCCGTTGGGTCAAAACAAAACCCCTATCGCACGGTTAACAGAAACAGAAGTTCCTCTCCTTCCACTCCCCGGGCGCGAACGGAGCGACCCGAGCGGCTCCCCACGCTACTGCTGTCCATCAATCAGGTGATTTGGACTCTCCCGCTGGTCTGCCGCCGCTGGCTAGTCGAGGCCGAGCGTCGAGAAACTAGCTCATTTCACCACACAACACATGAACAGATACGTGCGCACGCACAAACACACATACGCCGAAAACCGGCTACTAGATGATGAGCGTAGCGAGATGAAATTTTAATTTGGAAGCAGTTTGTACTTGTTAATAGGTTCGATCGTTTATCACTCAATAAACCTCGGCGGCTGGACGGCTGGACGGTCGGGCCCCGGGGCGGAGGTTATCTGCTGCTACACCGTATGGGGTCATGTGTTAGCCTCGGGTTGAAACGGTGCTGGAATGTTGGCTACAAACCCGCGCGTGGAAACCGGAAACCTCCGTACTGGCCGACCGGTCTGGATAGTGCACCGTGGGTTTCGGTTGGAAGATTTTTTTCCCTCCAAAAACTACCCGACACTGGAATCGGTGAAAGAGTGAAAGGATCAATGCTCCCCTGTCCCGGTGGCTGAATCACGTTGTCAAAACAAAGTGAAAAGGGTGACGGTTTTTGCAGCTGTCAGTCGGTTTTCCGTCCAGCGAACGTTCGCGGGTGAGCGGGGGGAGTCACAATTTCGGTACCGATTCGGGAAATAAAAACGCTAGTACCGAAGCACCCGGAGGACGCTACACTTTACCACCTGTCTGGCGTACGTTTCACGATCCAATTAGCTTCCGAAGCACGTGACACCGTGCCTTAGTGTATGGCCATGTTTGAACGGGTCGTGACGGGGAGAACCCGTGGCGAGTGTTCATTTCACCTGCGCACGATTCGACCTGACAGGATCGCCACCGGGGGGGTGGGTGACAAGATGATGCGTCGCCGGTGAAAACGGAAAGTTTTCAACTCGGCCCGTCGTACCATATCTGTCCTGTCACCCGGCCGTGGAGATCGGTTGCAATTTGCTTTCGATTAAACATTCTGGTTCGTCGCTTGCGGGAGAGCGTTTAAGTCTTTCGTTTGATTTTTTTTCTCAATCGAACCCGCAACCATAATCTCATTGTCAGTAAGTCTGTGAAATGACCATAAATTTGCTGGGCTTCGATTCATGTGGCTCACAGCATGATCTCGTTCGTTGCTTTTATTTGTTGTTGTTGTTTCATCTGTTAATCCCTTCGATCCAACCTTATCCACCTTAGACGCCCGCCGGGAGAAGGCGACGCATAGAGCGTGCATTTGGAGCGCCCAGTTGTCGATATTAAATTACTCCATGTCAGCGTGCCGCACCGCCTCGATTGCCTTCTCCACGCTGGCCAGGGTTACGAATATGAAGTCGAAATGGACTCATACGCACAGTTATTGATTTAAGTGCGATCGCGCACCGGTACGACACTTGATTTAATTATCGCTCCCCTTCATCGGCGGCTCTACAGGCGCCTCGTTTCGTCGTTGGCCATGTCTTTCACGACACAAAACAAACACACATACACATGGAAATCGACACGTCACGCAGGGTGTAGGTTTTTTTCGTTGTTGTTTTTGATGAATCGCCCTCTGACTCACTTCCGCCGCGGGTATTTCGTTTTTGCTTCCAACCGTAAAGTGTTCAACGCTTACGTTGAACCGACTCGTGGTTTTCTCCACCACATCCCGCTTGCACGAAATGTGAGCTCCAGCCCGAAATGTAAATCCAATCCAATTCTCGAAAAATCGTACGGAACACGCGGTTTCCGTACGCAGGAAAAACGATCTCAGCACGCGAAAGGGACACGCACTCCCGGTGATCCCTGAGGACAGCGACGCTCACGCACGCCGGGGCAAAAATATGATGTACCATTTGCCTGCGCGATCGGATTTCACCGGACTTTACCGTGTGAGCTAGTTGGGGGAAGCTATAACCAGGTTGGGCCGCTACTGAGCACGTTGAACTGGTTTCACGTGAAACCACCGGCTGCAGAGATCTTATCGGGCAATGATCTTTATGACAGCTCCCGTCGGTGCAGTGTGGAACGGTGGTAGGAGGAAAGGTGGTTGTGAACGCTCTCAGCAGGCCTAGTAATAGCTTGCTCGGCGGCCGTGCTTCGAACTCCCGCTGCTCCATTGTCCAAAGTCCAGTCGAGAAGAAGTGCATTGCTGCTGCCATTTTTTTTGTTAGATGAAGCTTAGGTGTTTGGATTGGAGCCTTCGGAGCGTACGCAGAACCGATTTCCTGCAACAGTGTTGTCATCCGGTGGGCTACTGGACACGCGAGGGAGGTCATACACCACCACCAGCAGTGCCGGAGTTGACCCACATCGGAATGATAAATGAAAGCTGACATCTCAATCGCTCGACGAGCACGATCGGTGCACAATGGGCTTCGGTGCGCTAGGCGGCGGTAGAAACTGTTCGCAAATGTGTCCCAATTGTGGCACGACGTAGGTGTCGATTGGTTTCATGTTTGTTTGGCTGTTTGGGGACGAAGTTTGTGTGGCTTTTGGAATGCGAATATGATTTACGACGCGCTGCTGGAGAGCAATAATTAGCGATTCGGTTTGATAGATAGTGCAGATGTGAGTTGTAACATTCTCCGAGCAACTTAGCGATAGGGTGATACTCTTTTTGACCCACTAGAACCCCAAGTGAAGGATGTTGCTGGAAGTTTAAACATGTATGGATCGTTAGAATCAAAGTTGTCATTGATATAATTGAGCTCTGTTCGAAACTCCTGTTTGTTCATATCCTGCTCATACATCATTCTAAGCAGAACGTTCTCAAACATGTCCACGCTTCGGACGCTCGGGTACGAATCGATCATTTCCTCGACCCGATCGTGTACGCTTCACCTCATCGGATATAAAAAGCGACGAGTGATTCGGTCAGCAGTAATTGGAAATAATGATCCACACCGACCGATCAGCCACCAGGCGACACGCACGCAAACTGGTTTCCTGACCATCGGCGACACATATCGGCGTTCAAGTCCTTCCCGGGGCGCAGGGCGTCGTCCCGGGTGTGTAATATGAAATCAGCTCACTACCGAACGGCACACACGAAGGAAGTGGAACGTCCCACCGCATGCAAACGCACGCACGAACGCACGCAACGACGGTGAAACCAGGCACAAAGATCAATGAGTTAGAGATGGTACCACGGGCCCTTGGGAGGCCGGTGACGGTGGGCAGGAAATTGTCAATCAATTATTTCACATACACGTCGTACACGCGCGGCCATTGCGGCCATAATTAACCCCGCTTCCTTCTTTGTGGGGTTTTCATTTTGTGTTTTGTTTTCCTCACCCGCCATGCCCGTTGAACCTCGCGGTCCCGTAGCCGGGGTGATCGACGGTGATCGATCATAAAGCTTAGCTCCGTCGAAACAGAGAAATACCGGGCATGGAAATCGATCGACAGGGAGCAGACATTCGACAGCGTCAGGGATCGCGCTTCGGATTTAAATTCAATCAACACCGGCTTTGAAACTGACCGCACGAAGGGAAATGATGGATTCGACTCGGGACACCATAAAGAACCGGAATCCTGCGTTTCAGAACGGGCTAATTGGTGATGTCTGTTTCTGGGGCGTCTAATCCGAGCATAGGATGATCACCAACTCCGAGCGAGCTTATTGAGCCTGTTTCCTGTTCCCCTGAAAGCGGGAGTTATATGGTGAAATTTGCATCCCAACCCCAAACGGGCATCGATCTGCTGCACCGAACACCGAACTCTTCGCGGAGAAAATCACAAACATTGTAGTGCAAAGAAAAGGGGGCAAACGGACACCGGGTTGGTATGCACCGTGGAAAATATGCTTTTAATTAGCTACAGCCCGTATTCACAGCTTCACATTCCGATTCGGATGTCGACGGAAGCTTCGGCGGCGCAGCATGCCATCGTATGAATCGCACCGTGCGAGAGAGACACCCGCGTTTGTGGTTTTGATTCACGCCACGACCACAAAAGAAATCCTTTTCGATCTTGACCCAACCAGCAGGTCCCCGCCAACACAGCCAGCCAGCCGAACGATCGAGTGAAATTAGTGATGCTTCATGAATCGCGCGCACTTGAATCCCGGTGGTTGGCTGGAACGGACCGGTGGGCTGTATTGTATCCTAATGACAAGGATCATTAATGGCGAACCATCCACCGGACCGGTGGAAGATTCATCCTTTTTTTTACAAATTGGTCCAAGACAGCGTGACTTCGTCCCATTGATTTGATCCATCGCTTTTAACTGACCCATACCGGTTCACCGGCACGGGGGACTCCTACCGGGGTTTTCGTTCCATTTCGTTCCGCCTTCCACACACGCACACGTACCTGAGAAAAAGACACATTTTGCTCCCCGAGATGGAAGCGAGATAGCCGTTCGTACGACGACAACCGTGGCACCCCACCGCTGGATGCCGGGGTACACTGCGAGCTTTCCCGACCTCACCACCTTATGATTAAGTAAGTTTCAATTATTCGTCAACAATTGACTGAATGGCGGATATGGTCCCTCGGGTCCCATTCCGTACCGGAATCTTGCTGCCTGCCCCGTGAGATTAGTTCGTACGCTTCGCTCTCATAATCGGAGCAAATTTGGAACCCAGCGTGAGTAATTGGGAGGGAATATGGACGCCGTGCGCTTTCGGTCCAGCCATGATCGACCGCTTCCTGCTAACGAGTTTTCCCAAGATGAGTTTCGTCCCACTTGCGCGCGGGACACAATGAGCGCTCCGTAAAATGATCGACTTTCAATCATCGGCCACTTACAGGCACCGATTACTCCGCTCGCCTTCCTCCGATCGCACCAAAATAAAAAAAAAACGTGCGTCCCACGGGGATGGTGCGGAAAGGAAATTGACATAAGTATTGGTATCGTTGCAAGCAGCCCGAAACCCGTCACAGTAAAGGCGACGGACGCGTTCCGTGCGCGCACCTCGAACTGGACCAAACGGTCAACACCGTATGGAACCGAACCGGTGTAACCTTGATTCAATTACGTATTCAAATCCGAACGAAAACAAATCTCTCGCCACCAAACAGCTTGTCCACCGTCTATCACGGCACACGGCGCAAACTGGGAGGAGAAAAAAAAAGACATGTCTAGAAGATAATTTATCAGCAATTCTTCGGGTTCGATCGAGTAATTCCAATCTTCGCATGAACTAATACACTCCACGGGACCGGAGTGGGGGGCCGTAAGCCGTCCCCGATGTATAACCGTAAATCCTTCGGCCACCATTTCCTGTCCCATTCGTGGGACCGGACCGGAGTCCGAACCTGTCCTTACCCGCCAGAGCGCACGGCACCTGAAAAATAATAAATACGATCGCGAACCGCGAAACAAGTGTTCTCCATGTCCAGGTAGAGTACACTTGTCCGCAACGAAAACGAGCAGCGCCCGGCCCGGTCTCGATCAGGTCAATCCAGTGTCCAGTGTCTGACCTAACAGCATCGACGATCGATCGTTGGCAAAGCGAGTGCCAAGAAGCAAAAAAAAACGCAACCATGGATTAGAGGTGACACCGTCAGAGTTTATTGAATCGATGTTTACTGGTTTTTTGTGTTTTTCTGCGTGCCACCATTCGAAGCAGTACCGAAAAGTGTGTTGCATCAACCAGGAAACCCGGTCCGCGCCAAACCTGCCCACAGTTGATTGATTTTAATCTCCAAACAAACGACCGAAAAGGCGACACCGTTGACCGATCGATCAAATTTCGATTCGGCTCACAAACAATGTGGCGGTTTTTTTGTTTCTTTCTTTAATTTCGCCCACGTTCTATGACATCATGACAATAGAGAAATGGTCAATAGTTGGCGCGCTAGTTGTTGAAATAATTAATCACATTTAGTGCGTATGAAGTTGTTCGAACCGATTCTCGATGACACGTTGACAGTCTGGAACATAGTATCGAATGACACGTGGAAAGGATCGAGTGTATGTGTGCTTTTAAAATTACACACCTGTCAAGATATGCTGGAGGAATGCGATTTGAACATACACTTACTTTTGGCGTATCTATCTATTAAGCACGATCGAGCTCACTGCACAGAACATTATCTGGCGCGCTGTATCTGGCTTGCCAATCGCTTGGCAGGCATTCTAAAAGCTTGAACCTTATCCACCGCCAACGATCGGCCCGCAGCGGTCGTGATGCCGATAGGCTTGAATGGAATCGGGCCACGGACCTCACGTTGCATAACGCATCGAATGGGTTTAGGTCGCTTAGAATGCGATGCACGACGATAATCGCTCTCGAAAAGAAAAAAAGAAACCATTCAAACCCGCGGGATCGAATCCGGGGATCGTTAGCGCGGTCGGTCCGGTATGGTCCATTGCACCCCATTGTGGTGGCAGATGCAAAAGATGCAAAACAAAACCCTCACCCCATTGAACCGGTTCAAGAATCCGCTATCTATATGAGGCCCCTGCAATACAACCGGAGCATAAATTCCTTTCTCCAGTGTCGTCGTGTTGGTCGCGAGGGTTCCTTCCGGTTTTTCTGCGAGCGCTGAAACGGCGTGCGATGCGTTACCGCTGAAGCGCAAAAACAGTTGTTTCGCATCGCGCTTAATGGGCCGCCGATAAACAGGGCACGCTGCTTCGGGTGGAAGCAGGAAGTTGAGACGCTTATCCCCACGCTTGGTCAGTGAACTCGCGTGGCACGTGCCGGGCCGCATGTTGCAAACTGCTCTAAGTACGGCGGTAATTGAAACGTACACCGCATCATTAGCACCCTCCTGTGCCACGTTCTAGTGACGATTAAATGAAATTAATCAATTACACCCTCTACGCCCTGGGCTGCAACTGTCAATAAGACACCGAACGTCACGCCGGTGTCGGCGAGGTTATGACATGAGATGAAGGGAAGAAATGTAAACATGAACGGCCCTCGCACGCCCACAACCAGCCGTACTCCAATCAGCGTGAAGTCGTCGGGTTGATGAAGTGGTTTGCACTTCAAGCGACCTGCAGGTAAGCTTCCATCCATCATATGCATCCAACGGTGGCGTTATATGCGAAGCCTGGCTGTTCTGTTCGAAGGAAGCATTCCACAAAGCAACAATTTTCAAAAACATTTCTCAAGATCGTTTTGATGATTATTCCAGCAAAAATTGATCCGTTTGCTTTTCATCATCCAAAGCAAAGTTAATTTTTTTTCACCGGTGAAATATGGTTAAGTTTATGGCGTTCATTTAACAACCCCTCTCTTCAACACTTACGGATCATAATAAACTTCAATTGCGAAAATGATCCACTTTTATTCTCGCTCCCTCAGCGATGAAACGGGTTTTCGTTCGCCTCAATCTTTCACTTCATTAAACCCCTTCGCCCCGGCGAGACTTATGGATTATGTTCACCTGATCAACCGCTCCGAAGCAGCCCATGCCAGCGCGTGGATGCGTGTTGTGGCGTTGAATCGCTTTTATGGATCCGCGTGATGAAGCTTTAAATGAAGCGAAAATGACGCACGAATGAGTCGGGATGATCGGTGGACCGGCGCGCCTGGACATTACTGGAAATGGAACCAATCATCGTCGCTCGCCGCGCCCTATTAAGTCATCACACACGCTCGATCGCATAATGGTCGCCTTAAATTGGGTGTTGACTTTGCAAGTTTTCCAACACGATGAGCTTCCGAGCCGGTCGGGAACTATTTCATCGCCACCACCAGGGTCCCGTTGCCGGTTGGTTCTTGTTATTGCGGTGTATGGCTGGAAACAATGCCGGTCGCCTTACATATATCATTGCCAAGTTGCACCGGCCCGTAATCCGTCCTTTCAAAGGTTATTTCTTTTTCGATTTATTTCGTTAAGAACGGATAAATCATATGAGTTCTTTCTCTCTCTCACACACACACACATGCACACGCACGCACAGAGAAACCTTCCCGGCCGTGAACACGCGATGCAAAAATCGAAACGCCGTCGCGCCCTTCAAAAGCGCCGTTGGAATTCGACAAGTCGGAGGAATGTTGATAAATGAGTGCAGTGGCGATAAATCAGTGAGCACAACAACCACTATCCACTACCGCCACCCGCTTTCTGGAGTGCGCAGTGCAGGCAAGCAGCAGCAGAAGAAGTTGATCTGAAGAGCAGGAAAGAAAAGAAAGAAAAAAACACCTGCCTGTCGCGTATGCGTTTGTGCGCGAAATTCCACGCCAATGCTTCGTGCGGTTGTTTTTTTTTTTGCGGCACGAGATACACGTGGACGTGGAATGGCTCCCTTCCATGAAGAGAGACAACATTTTTGCTGTAACTGTAACTGTTACATGTTACACACGCGTGTACCATTTGTACCACCCGCTCTGATTGAAGCAGGGACCTACATGTGACCAGACGCTTTTAATAAGATTATGTTCTACAGAAATTGCTAAATGCAGCACCCCATTAGCATATCGGTCGAAGGAGTTTCCGTCCGAAACGGTTGCGATGAGATTTATGGCCGATGGATGCGTACGTTGAGCGCGTAAAACACCGCCACCACGGCTTTCTTTCGCTGGTGTGAGACGCACGATCTATGTGCTCGTTGTTTCGAAAACGTTAGACGAAGCTGCTGCTGCTGCCGGTGTCGGTGCTTCTGGGTGGCTGGTGGCATGTTCCGCGATCAGACTAATTAGCGCCGTGGCTGATTTATGCGACACCTAAGAGGATAATTGAAGAAAAGTTGTCGCCCGGTCGTGCCCGCGAAGGTGCTTGATTTATGGTGTCTCCACTTTCCGGCTGCTGGTGGTCTACTTGTTCCCCGGTTGGTGGCGTTCTGTCGCCGTGGGACATTGTGGAAACCGCTCGGTTTGAGCATTTGTCTCAACATCGACCCCAATATGGAATCGATTTGTCAGCACGCTCATTTATTTCAATTTAAATCGAACAACTGTAAACCACTTCGTTGTCTGGAATGGCTTATTCTCAGTATTGAACTAAGAGCAAATTTTTAGTACTTAGTTTCATTTCAATTAATTATAATCTCACAAATAGTTTATTCATCCTGTGTTAAAATAAAACCACATAACTTTTTGCCATCTTTTTCTGTATTTCCATCGGCTTTCGGAAAAAAAATATTATTCAAACAATTCCAATCATCAACAGTTTGTTTCCACATGTTATCGAATCGGAAATCCCCTGACAAATAGCTTTCAGTCCGCTATCCTTCTGTGTCATGCTTCACCCTATTCTTCGCTATCAGTATCACCAATCAGCTCCTTGAATCTCCCGCGTACCATATCCTTACAGAAAAAAAATAAAATAAAACGTGAAACAACACACGCTCGTCAACTGACTGAGAAGTGAGTTATTTATGATTAATCCCTCCGGGTGATGCTACCGGGTTTTTTGTTGTTTTTTTTTTCCTCACAACCAGCCAGATCAGGATCGGTTTGCAGGCACCCTAGCGTACGGGTGCACTTGCTATCCTTTTCTCCGCCACACGTTCCCACTTCCAATCCTTTCGGGCTCCGACCGGAGCGGGGACCGGTGGCTACCGGAACGAAGTGATTTCTAATCTCGTCCCACGGATCGTATATTGATCCGCATCGATTCCCATACCGATCGCAGCAGGACGCTGGAATGTGGAGCATACGGCTTCGACTAGCAGCAGATGCCGGCCATGATACGCTTTCCACCGTCAAATTAATCAGTTTTGACGAGGGTCAACGCAACGCGTATGGTGCATGGGAGCAGAAGCAGCAGGGGAAGAAGTTTTCAGCTACCACACAGTCAGCAGTCGATCGCTGGCCGCGTTGCGATGGTGATAAATCATCGATCACCAGCATCTCTCCGCCGGGTGCTGTTACTCCCGTTGCTGCATAAACAGACCATTCCCGTACGGTCCATTCCCGGTAACGGGTGAAACGGAGGTTTCTCCCCCCGGTCCAATTACTTTTAATCGCATCGTAATGAAATGTAATTTTCTAGAATCTCCGCGTACATCATCAGTTATGAAAAATGGCTTTCCACAGAATTGGATTCGGTTTTGCACGCGAACAACACTGGCCATCCAGCGCACATCCCCACACCGGACGGATGGATGGCAGGGAATGATTTCTGCCGATTGCCGGTTGAAAAGCGGGAATACTTCTTTTTGCTTCCATTATCAACCAGCCCGCGTGATCGTGGTGTTACATGAATCGAGCGAAACGAAAACGAGCTAGGACGGGGCGAAGACTCTCGACTCACGCAGTTCGCTAGTTTGCGAGCCGAATCGCGGTGGGCAAGAAAATAACAGACTTAAACGACATCGGAAAGCGACGAACCTACCTCCTTGCAGCTTGCACCAGTGAGGGCAATCAATTAAATTTCAAATTGAAATCAACCAATTAAAACCGGGTCGTCAATGCGTCCGATCCCGATGGGACATTTTCTTCTCCCGCTTGCTTCCTCCACTCCAAAGCGCACGACAAGGGTGACAGCTGCAAACTGCCAATAATCGAAGGCGAAAAATGGAATGCGGGCAAATAATTTTGTGACTCCCGCCGGTTTTCCGTCACCTAATGGGGCTCGATTTGATGAGAACGTGTGTTTCTTTTTTCTGGTGATGTGCCTCTTTTAGAAGACACACATTTGCATTCCCCTATCGGCTATCGGACGACCCCGGGAGCCTGATTGTGAACGTATCCGTATCCGTTTGCACCACAGCTGATTGGCGAGATTGTCCAAAAGGAAGTATACCACCACCAAATGCCCAGCCGAACCGTCGAAGGCTGTCCATTTATGGGTCTTTCTCCTGCTCACCAACAAGGATCGATCACAATGTAAGGCATTGGAGTGCGGTTCCTCGCCCGCTTCGCAAAAACCGTCAACCGGCGTGTCGTGTAAATTTATGCGAATCACGTTCACGGCCCTGCAGTAACAGCACAGCTTCCAAAATTCTTCTGCCACACAAACACAGAGATGGCCGGTACCGTACCCAGTGCCAGAACGAGAACAATCATCATCGTCATTCCGCGTCCGCGTGCGTGCGTTGCAAGAATGAGAGCAATGAGGATCGTTCCATAAAATTGAATTAATTTTCCATATCGTGTCCTGCGACTATGTGCCTGTAGGCTGCCCGATATTCGCAGCATTCGGTCGATGCGCAGAATGTGCCGGGTTTGCACTTCCACCACAGTGCCAGAAAGGGAAAATGCAGGGCATCCAAAATCACTCCAAAAACCGCCCGATGATTACTCCCAAAACCCATGGCGGGTGGACGTGGGGAAACGGTCCCGAGCAAGGACTTTCGCGGACATGATGTATGTGCGTGACTGTGTGTTTTTTTCGCCATCTGCAAAACGGCCAAACAAGCGACGACGGCGACGAAGACGAGCGCGATATGAGAACGCGGCAATAAAAGCACTCGGGAGAACATAAATAACCATATGTGTGCTGAGATGTGTGTGTGTGTGTGTGTATGTGTAAAAATGCACTGATTTTCGCCTCCATTTACGATGCGAAAAGGGTGCTACTTCGAGGTCACTTTGTCCTTCCCTTTAAAAGCAACACCGGCACCGGATCCGTTCTCTTTCCCATCACCGACACCAGTTTGTTTATTTTTATTGCATTTCCAAAGTTAATCAAAGTGAATAAATTCCCGTCTTATTTATGCTCGTCATTTCCAATATCGTTTTGCCGGTTGGACGTTTTCTCCCGGAAGGTGATGGCAAATCCGAAAAATCGTCCAACGGGTCGGGCACTCGCGCGCTGATAGAGATTTATCGGTTCGGCCCGCCACGACGCTCGTGGTCCGGTCAGTTGGTTTTTCGGTCCGCAACAACTTGTTCGTTTGGTGTTCGCGGCGCAAGCGCATAAGCTTTTATGTCGCGTTTGCGCCCGGTGCGTGCGCGCGCTTCGCTCGTCATCGTTCGCCGGGGACGAAGGCAGCTTTCCCGTGCTCCGGATTCGGATTATCTGCTTCTGCACACCCCCTTTTCGCTGGCCGGCCGTGGTTTTTCACTCCATCTTGGGAGGCCGTTTCGTACGTACCCGTGAGGTGATTATCTTGCTACGCTTGATTTTCACCACTTTTCTGGATGCGAATCGCACGCAATGGGGCGATACTTTCCTCCACGCCGATAATCCCCAAGGGACTGCCGGTGGAAATGGTGGAAGGGAGGGGGAGTGTGCGAACGAGCTTGTTAAAATACCGTCCGCGGGATTCGCGTCGAGAGCGCGGAGGTCCTTAATTGAATTTACACGCCGCGCTCGGTGTTGTTGCTGCGATGTTTTACACTCAACTGTGGTCACTTTTTGTCGTCGCCTTTGCTCTCTCTCTCTCTCTCTCTCCTTCTCCCGCTCACAATCCTCGCTAGTTGGTACGAGTGACATCTCCACCGTGTCATCTCCACGCTGATCCAAGCACCATGATTCGCAACACCAATCGCGCGAACGCTCGTATCCCCAATCAAAGTGATATATTGGATCGGGCGCATGGTTGGCCCAAGGCGCGGGTAGAACGGGTCGATCAAGTGATCTTGTCGTCGTCGTCGTCGTCGTCGTCCGTGTTTGTCGTCTAGCAATCGTAACAGGGTTATGGTGAGGAAAAATGACGATAGATTGGCGAGAATAAATTATCATTTCTAATGGGATAAGTAGGTGCTAGCCGATGGTGCACAATCGTCCACTCGTAACTGTGCAATTCACCCGCACAGAGGATCCATATACAGGGACACCCTTTTTGATTATTTTTATCGCGAACCTTACGTAGCGCGAGCGCGAAATCTGCCCGTGCGAAGGAGAAATATGTTCTTTGACAGTTGATTTCACAGTTGACAAATATGGCACCGAGTGGTGAAGGTGATGGTTGCTGCGTTTGCAACCACTATCTTCCCACTGTTGCAGCAGTATGAGATCCATAAAGTAGCGTTTACGTTTTATTTTCCGCTTGGTGATGAGCAGTTATTCAATTGGGGAGTTATTCTAATAAAAAT
>JXWZ01009742.1:0-13959 GCA_000956215.1 Anopheles farauti No. 4
TCTTTCTAGCACTGCTGAATAACACAACATGCTCCAAATGGCGGCGCGGACCGTGTTTCAATATTTAACTCTTTAATCCCACTAAATCCATCCTGATTTAGGCACAGAGTCTCTCGGCTAACATCAACCAATTATGATAATAAGCAACAGGATAGCGTGGGAAGTGAAGTGGTGGGAAGTGATGCTCACGTTTACTAATCACCCAATTTCCTGTGACCCTTGGTTTCGTGCGTTTTCGTCCATGATTGTGTAGCTCCATGAAATCGCGCGTGGTTGTTTTAATCGCCTCGTTTTATGCGCACGTTGGGAATTTATTTATTCAATCGCCAATCGTCGCTTGCATCGCTCCGGCTAATGCGGAACAAAGACGCACCAAATCATCCCTGTAGAATAAGGATGATAAATAATGCAACCAGTCTCGACCTGTTGCCACCCGATCCTAGCAGTGGTTTTAGCTGGAACGGCTCGTACACCCGCAAACCGCGGTCGTATGGTATCGGCAAGGGGTAAGGAGATTACGGCTTCCGAATCGCATTTGGTAAAGTTTGCTTTATTTGTTACGAGTCACCGCGCATTGGGTAACGTAAATTTATGATACTTTTTACCCGTTCCCGCTTCACGGTCGGTTGGTAACACCGGATGAGCAGATTTGGTACTCTCAGTTTTTTCCACGCGCTACGATGAATAATAAATTTGCGTTTGAAAAGTTGGAAAGAATCGATCGAAAGGTGTTGGAATAATTAAACCCAAAGCGCTTAAAATCAATATAAAAACTTGATGCTTTAACTGCCCAAGGTAGGTGTGAAATTCATCAAACACTCACACTTTTCCCTAAACATACGTGTAATCCACTCACAGCCATTGCGTTTATTAACATAATCGTCACGGAGCTTATCAAGAGCTAGGTGTAGCTTTATAAGAGATTAAAAAAGTTGTTTAGAAAGATATACGAAGGATCACCGCCTTCGAAAGCAATTTCCTGCCCTCAAACGAACACAAACGGCCCACATTACCATCAGCAACAAATTACTTCACTGTCCATTTAATGGTCCAGTGCAAAAAAATAAACCATAGGCAGGTGCTCCAGGTGAGCCGAAATGTACATCCAGCTCCTAGAAACCGCGATTGCTCCTACCATCCAGACCACTACACCGTTCCGAACTACTCCCTACCATATAGTATCACAAAGTTAGCGGACAAACTTATCCGATACCGAAGAATCCACTCAAAAAAGAACCTCAAATTTATTACCATCCCATCCGTTGGTGTCACGGGATAGGAACGGTCTAGTGGGAAAAATCGTACAAAGTATCCTCATCATCGGATATCCTTCCAGCGGAGAACACAGTCGTGCGGAAGGTCAAGAAGCTGCGACAGTACCAACAACCATACATAAGTAACCGTCGCGAGTGAGCGGTGCGAGAGAGTGTTTATCTTCTGTTTCGCCCGTTGGCTAGTAAAAGTATTTCGAACTTTTAATTCCGAACTTTCTAGCTGCCCCTGCTGGGTAGCTTGTAGCGAGCTTGTCATGCTTCCGGTTCGACCTGCCGTATGAAATGATGAGGGTCCCCGCAACCGGTCTGCCAGCAGAAAACTCTAGAGCCCGGAAAATTAATTGACTTCGATTAGGACGACGCACTGGTGGGTAGGTGTTTCGCCGGACGGGATCCGCATTTCCAACAAACGCTGCTTTGGCGAAGAAAAGACGAACAAAACGACAAACAAACTTGGTACTGCAAAAAAAAACAACATCTCTGGTGAACCGCTGGATGATACCGCCACTTAATCGGTTCTTTTCGGCTACGGAACTACACCGCCCTTTAGGGTATCCTATCCAAGGTATGAGAAAGAAAAAGCAAAAAAAAAAGACTTATTCCAACCCACCCTGAGGAAAAGGCATAACTCAGTCAATTAAGTTTTCATCGAAGGAGAAAATGAAACATTACCCATCATTGAGATTCTTAAAGGTGACCCTTTTCATCGGCTGCCAGACGGCGCAAGTCGGAAGAACGTTCAACATTCCTCCCATATTCGTACGATTGTTTGCGAGATAAAAACATTCCACCGATACTTGGCTAGAAATTTCGCGATAAACACTGAATGTGGCGAAGAGTCGAGTAAACTACGGTGGCAATAGAAATGTAGTGAATGCACGCTAGAATCTCCGCTGGGATGTTGTTGGCGCTGTACTCTTTGTGTGAGATCATTGCTTTCATGGCAGAAACTCCGACGATTCTCCGAGTGGACCTCAAGATCCACTTACAATTACACAATCCAGTTGTTGGGCTGCTGGGACTACGGGGAAAAATTATGATGATTTATGAAGCGAACAACGGAAACAACCGTGCACCCTGTCTGGTAGCTTTGTTCGAGGAAGCAAGGGGGATTAGTGGAACATTCTTGGAAATGGTGTTTGTTAACCATGCAAATATTATAATGTTCACAATCTATTCACCATGGCGGACAGTCTTGGATTTATCGCAGTCATCGGAGTCAGAGGCTCTGAGTTTTAAGTTCTTCTTGCAGTATCGTTGCAAAACATAAAATAATACATTTCCATTCAGACCATCATTTTTTTAGTTTTACGGCTACTGGTTCCTCATGAAATATCTTATTCACAGCTTTTATTAATTATATAAATTGAAGATTATAATTTAAAGTTCACTTCACCAATAATTGTGTTCCCCAATAATAACTAAAAGAAGTGAATTGTTTACAACAATGCACAATACCATTAGTACGTCATTATTTTTGTAAGAACTGCGTCTTGAAGAATAAAGAGGAAACAATTTGCCGGTATTTATTCCGCTCAACCAATGCCTAAACATAGCTCACTCCAGTTGACAACGTTATTGTTTGATGTCCCACCCAAGTTGGTGGCACTGCGGGAACCGCTTCCGACAAGCTGTCCGAGATAAAAGCCACCTTTATCGGCACGGGGCGATCACAGTAGCATTCCGCAGCTAATTAAAATGTTCTCGGCTCGCTTATACACTGCTGCTCCGTTGGTCAGGTGCTCTAAAGCAATCTAGCTCTAGTTCAGTTTAAGGTATTCTCAGTTTACGGAATAATCGTAATGTTCATTTCGTTCTTTCTTTGGAAACCTTTAGAAATTACATAATCAAGACGCGGCTTTCCAAGGGTCCGAACAAGATCGTTCTCTCTCCGTCGGATTTCGTGTTTCCAGTTGACATGCGAAGGGTAAGTGTTGACATGACCACGTCCCGTTCAATTTTACCTTAACGGCTCTCTAGGGGAATGCGCGGTCGAAGGAACGAGGGCATTTTCACGCCTCCGGTCGCGCTTTGATATTATCCACCAACCATTGTGCAAAAGTCGTTTTAATGAAGGTCTAATTTGCATGTATTTCCGTTTTACCGTTTTCACGTAGGTTGACGAGGGTATCGAAGCGATGCTGTGCTGCTGGCTCCAGCAGCTCCAGGAATTCGGTGGCCCGGAGGTGGAAAAGCCTGATTTGTTGAAGGGATCGATTGGCTCGCTCAAGAACCTGGGACTTCCGGCCCCGACAAAGCCTAGCTCGGGAAGTGAAACTTTAATTCGTCACAGCACCGCTGCCATCGATCATAAGGCGCGCTATAATGTAAGCTGCTCTTTGCTGCCTATCGACGCTTCCCCACCGGGACATGATACCTTATCCCTTTGTAGAAGATTTTTCTCATTTCTTAGAAAGCCCAAAATTTATCTTTTCCCATCCTTATCTTCCGACCCAACACGATAGCGAATGTTTCGCCTCCCCATATGGGGTTAAGAAAAAGAAGAAAAAAATCTGCGGAACTGAAGCTTCAGCTGCATCCCATCGGAGTTGTCCCTAAGCAGCCATCTCATTTCCTTTATCTATCTTTTTGGCACTCTCTCACACACACAAACACACATCCAGGGTGATTTAGTGCAGTTGAAGGAAATCCCATCGAGCTCGACATCCCATGAACTGAAAACGAAGGCAATGGACTTGCTCGTGATGGCGCACGGTTTACGACACGAAAACATAAATCCTCTAATCGGTAATTTACCTCGTGTTGCCATGTTTTCCAGGTTGCAGCGATGTTTTGTTCGATGTTCCTTATTTTTTCTGTCTCTCCAAAAGCTGCTGCCCGTGTTCGTACTATTTCGCTTTAACCACGTATATTATACTGCCACTTACGCTGCACGGTGCAGGATAGCACGACGATAAACAGGCCGGATGTGTCACGTTTAGTGCCTTGTAAACATCCACATTTTATGACGTACCTGTGATTCGTCAAAAAATAGGAGGAACCAAGAACAGTCTGCGTATCCGGAGCTTTGTTTCATTTTTTTCTTCTTCTCTCACTCTAACAGAATGACCCATAACGTTCACAAAATCATGTCACAGTAGATTTAGTGCTCTTATCTCGATCCAAGCACACTGAGTCCCAAATGCTACTCGAGAGCTTCTGCGTCATGCCTCTAATGGGCGCACATAAACTCAGATCATCTTATTCGATCTATTTGTCATCATTAACCTGTTCGCTTATCGAGCGTGTCTGTCTACCAGCGCAGCGCAACAGCCAAAGCTGCTTCGCTTTTCGCTCTAGACTGGCCCGAGCTCGTGCCAGTGAGACTTTCAACGCTCAAAGTGTACCTGTGGCACAAAATAAGCAACCAATGTTGAGGATGCCAACAGGTTCTAAAATAAAGTCCCACGATACCAATACATTCATTATGCTATGTTTATTATTTATTCGCTAACGTTCATAATTTGCTACCTGAGAAGCTGGAGCAAACATTCAACACAACTTCAAAAGAAGACACTTTACGAAGCTCGATTTTTGTTTTTAAGCACGGCTTTAAACTCGAAATTTGCGCACTATTGACGGTCACTTAAAATTTATGGATCTTTTTTGGAGTCTATATTATTTATTTAATTTATTAAACAAATTTCATTACTAGCATGTTTTTTATCGCTTTTCAACGTTTTTCAATTCATTAAAATTTTACATCACAAACGCATCGAAAATTGATCTCTAACCTGTTTGTTTTTGAATTGGAATATTGTGTTTTTGGGTCGGAAAAAGCGCGACTGCACATTCACAACACCCAGTACCTTTGCAGCGTTCGGTGAATGTCAACAGAGATTAATGTAAAATTAATTCCCGTTCCACTTTAAGCTCATCTTATCTCATTATGTGCAGCTACAATAGAACACGAGCTAATTAATGTTGGTTTCCGCATTGCCGCGTGTTCATACGAGGTGGGAAAATAAATGCTACCATATCGAGTGGCACGGTTGGACGTGGTACCGTTTGAGGCAATCCACTGGCCATTAATTCCAATTATTTAGCAATCACATTATTCACCACCGTACTGAACCAGCAGCATCGACAAACAACCACAGCCACATTCGTTGGCTGCCCTGCGCTGGGATAAACGAAGCATTGTCCTGTGCTTCAGCTTCTGTGCCGTTATTAATTTACTCATGATCAGATGCTTCTTGAAAAGCGTATTATCAACCCGTCTATCTTAACGCGCACAACATGAAGCTTTTATTATCTAACTGTCGGGGGGAGGGCACTGTTGCTTGCGTTCCAAGACCGATGGACGACATCGTTAGATGGTCTCCAATAACGTTTCATTCCGCTCGAACAAGAATGCCGATTAGAATGGAGAGGAAAGAGCACCACATCGTACTGGTTCGATGGACTGGCGGCTGCTGTGACACTCTCTACTATTGTTTGATGTGCTTCCTTGTGGATGTCCAAATACAACGAAGAGAAAGTTACGTTATGTATAGATGTAGATCTAAATCTTGTTAATTAGACGGGTTACGTATCCTCGCACCCAGCCAAACATCAGCCGTCGTTACGTGTTGCAAGGATAAAACGCGTATCATCAGCCTTCGACACACTGCAGTGCATTCACCACAGCAAATTAGCGTTTCCAGCAGTTTGGCTTGAGCAATTAAGACATGCTTACAAATTTTATGCCCACCAATAGCCACGGAAATCTGTGTGCTTTTGTTCCGTACCCTTGTGCGAACATTGATTTAATTCTTAAATATAAATTTTATTTACTAACATAATAATTGATCAAATCTGTTCAAGAATAAGTTTGGATCATGGTGATACGGTACCAAATTAAATTTCTTTTCTTTACTTTAGACTTTCTTTAGCTGTAATCGATGTGTCACGATCGTTATCACTGCATTTAAAGGAGTTATAAATTAAGCTTTAAATTTAATAACGATTCGGAAGGACGGTAAACATAATCGACAATGTTCATTCGGGAGAAAACAATCACATATCCGTTTCAGTATGACAGTTTCGCATCGAGATACTCTAAATATAATGACCCTCGTTTGCGTCGTACCAACGAAACGGGTGAACCCCATTCGAACCCTTGTCTTATTTTATTGTACAGCGAGTAATTGTCCGTTCAGGTCGCAACACGGCCTTAACGACCCTCGGTCTTAGCATTCAACCATGTGTCCGATAGCAGCAGCAGCCACGCGGAGCGTAGTTGAATGCATCGGCTTACACTGTTTGCTAAGGGTCAAGCGGCTGAAGCGGCTAGAAAACTTTTCCTCTGCCCATTTAATTACTATCTAGAGAAAGCAGTCCCTTGCCAGCTATGGTCATCGCCAAAGTTTGGGTTTGATCAGTGCGAAAAAGACTGCACAACGCTTGTACTGCCCGCTTGTATTTTTAGAGCTTGCATGGTCGGAACATAAACAACCCGGACATGACCCTTTTTAGTTATAGCCTTTTGAAATGCTCCGAACACTCACATCATTAACAACCTTTAGACATCGTTTGATGAGGGGTGTCCCAACGGCGTTCATGTAACCATTTTCGGCATGTGTCTACTCACACTGAACCCAAACTATGTACTACGAGCTAGGGGACGTTTTATTGTGAGCGGGCACATGCACCATACTCTAAATATCGTTTGATTATGCATCAAGCGAGTACGATGAACAAACTCAAACCTGATTCAAGTTCACGTCATCGTCATTCAAATGTCATTTCCACGCCTGCCCATATGTGTTACCAGATTTTATACCGTGCACACTCTACGCACCGAATGTATTTCCAATACGTTGCCATGGGAATGCTACCAGCAGGGAGAAGAAACTATGAAACCCACGGAACTAACTCAATTCGAATGCTACTCAAAGTCTATTTCCATTCCATTTGACCTGTTGGTGTTGACGGCCCATAAATTTATCAGATGGATTAACTCGCCTGCTGATGCACGTGGAAGGACATGTAGCGTGTTTCTCTGTGTGACTGCAGCCATTCAAACCACGTTGCAGATCCCGCTCGACTATGAAATGTGATGCGCTCGAAACCATGTGTCCCACACGTTCTGATCCTTTTGGCTCTCGTACTACCATTAAATTTGCTATTAGAAAACCATCCAACCGGCTTGTTGTCGTTGCTGCCGAGGATTTTTGTAGCATCTAGTTAGGCGAGAGTTGTCTAAAATAAAGGAAAACATCACATTCACATGAGCATTGCATTCGTTGGCAAAAGTCCGTCCAAAATTGTCTCGACCTTTACATGTTTGTTCACATTCACAGCACGCTTACCTCTCGCAAAATGTTAGATAGATAGAAATTCGTTTTCCAATTTTTATTCAATTATAATGATGTGAGTATTCGAGTCCTGAGGTTTAAAGCATATAGTCTGCTAGGTGCGTTTTGTAATAATAATTGTGACCTTGTCTGCACGGTTGCTGACAGGTTGAATAAACGCCTTAGTACGTCGTTCACCTGCAGTGTGTGTTTTTAATTGAAATGAGCAACGCCATTACAATTAAACCAAATGATCCAAGTAGGTATCAACATCGTTATCGTTCGCACCGACGACGACATTGTATCCGTTGTCGAAAATATAAACTAACAGAACACAACTTTCTTCGCCCCAGTTACGTTTCCCATATGGTGGATGCTGATGCTCCTCCGAGCAGTACACAATACACAACAGTGAAAAGTTTTAATGAGAATGATACGTTAACCCGCACACCACCTTGCACCTTGGTGCAGTGATCAGCAAGCAAACGGCAGCGGGATAGACGGTAATAGGGAAGTTTGAAATAATGATAGTTTGGATTACGTGAAAACTTTTGCATTATATTTTGGAACAGAAATGTAGCAAATATTTATGTGCCGTTACTAGTAACTACTATCGTTAGATAATGACATTTCAAGATTTGTACAAAGTTTACTACATTTTAGTAGACAATCGGTCAGCATTTATATGGCTCACATCACATAAAAATGCCCTACTTTTATGGTTTGACTTTTCACTGTCGATTCACTGTGTAATGTTTTAGCAGTGTTTTGTGTTATAATATGGTTCTATCTACTACTTGTAGAGTAAATTTAATAATGTTATCATAACTCTCTCTATATCCATCTCGCCTCATTTGATTACCGTTGCCGTTACCATTTTATTACTACCTTAACCACGATTCATTACAAAAGTTGGAACATAGTTATTCCTTTGCACAGCTCTCCTGATAGCATATTAGATTCTGTGCCTTCCACCTTGTTCCATGAAACGAAACTATTGTTGAAAAAAGTACTCACCCAGCAAGCCTTACTAGGCGCTCATTTTTCATTGAATTTCCAACCAACTTTTCCCACAAAACGCTCGAGCTTCGCATATTGACACGCGCTGTGCGGTATCTTTTGAGAATTTTTGCAACCGGGTCAAGTGCTTCATAGCTCGACGAATGCATTAAGGCATCCATGAATGCTGTTTCAGCTGAATGATGTTTCAGTAAACCATACCATCGGATTCCCCGGGCTCAAATTATTGACGGCGATGTGGCAGAACGGTTTCCTGTGTCGTATCTGATTACAGTTTGTAAAACACGGTACGTGAGCACAATATGTGCTGAAAGTTATGAAAGCCCATAAGTCTTCATGGGAGTTTGCGTTCAACATAATAACGCCGGTTTTACCTGTAATTGCAGCAACACCAGAGCAAACCATGTGTTGCATCACGAATGGCTTAACCTTTCAAAAATAACCAGGCTTATTCGCTAGCAGTCGTTGAATTATTTAACATTGAATCATTTGAGGATTTTTATTGTTTTCACACCACTGCCTTTTTTATGCGAATCAAATTAAAGTTCGTTTTATATTTGGCAATTATTTTTACATAATTATGGTGTAATTTTTTTTTTCTTATTTCCTGTTAAAGTTGTGCAAACCAAATGGAGACGCATGGTTTTTTTCAGAATTAGTACCACTGTTTATTTTTCGCAGGAAGCATCCAGATCGGAACAAAACGCTGCAACCATCGATCCTAGAGCCCGCTTAACATCGTATTTCTATCCTACAGGCTGGCTGAACGAGCCCACCCGTACAGCGTTAGTGTTCGAACACTGCTCACGGGGTTCACTGCAAGATGTGCTCATCATGGACGAGATTAAGCTCGACTGGTCCTTCCGGTTAAGCCTGCTGACGGATTTGGTGCGTGGAATGCGTTACCTGCACGCGTCGCCATTGCGCGTGCACGGTTCACTCTCATCGCGCAACTGCGTTGTCGATGCCCGGTGGGTGCTGAAGATTACCGACTACGGCATGTTGAGTTTCTACGAAGCCCAAGGCATCTCGCCGACAGCCCGCAGCGCCAAGGAACTCCTGTGGACGGCCCCGGAAGCGCTACGTGATTCGAAAACCTATCCGAAGGCGGGAACCCAGCCGGCCGATGTGTACGCGTTCGGTATCATCATGCAGGAGGTCGTCGTGCGGGGTGAACCGTACTGCATGCTATCGTTATCGCCGGAAGAAATTATAGCTAAAATCAAAAAACCACCACCACTCATACGACCGTCGGTGTCGAAGGGGGCTGCACCGCCGGAGGCAATCAACATCATGCGCCAGTGCTGGGCGGAGAATCCTGAAATGAGACCTGATTTCGCAACGTAAGTTTTGAGTGCTGCACCACTAGTTTTGTTGGTGCCGTTTGCTGGTTCGTACGTAACATCTTATCCATTCCTTCCATCTTCCCAGTATCTGTGAGCGTTTCAAGCAATTAAACCACGGACGAAAGGTTAACTTTGTAGATACAATGTTCCAAATGCTGGAGAAGTACTCCAACAACCTCGAGGAGCTGATACGGGAGCGGACGGAGCAGCTAGACATTGAGCGTAAAAAGACTGAACAATTACTGAATAGAATGTTGCCAAGGTTGGTTTTGAGTGCTTTGACTTCGATTGCAAAGGATACATGGAAAGTGATTCATGAAACTCTTCCATTTATAGCTCGGTGGCGGAAAAGCTGAAGCTGGGACTGGCCGTCGAGCCGGAAGAGTTCGCTGAGGTCACGATTTATTTCAGTGACATCGTGGGCTTCACAACCATTGCGGCTCACTGCACCCCGGTGCAGGTCGTTGATTTGCTAAACGATCTGTACACCTGTTTTGATGCGACCATTAACGCGTATAACGTGTACAAAGTGGAAACCATCGGAGACGCGTACATGGTGGTAAGTGGTCTCCCCGTCCGAACGCCCGATCACGCTGAGCAGATCGCTACCATGGCACTGGACCTACTGTCACAGAGCGGTCACTTCAAAGTACGCCACCTGCCGGGAGTTCCACTGCAATTACGCATCGGACTGCACACTGGTAAGTGGAAGTGGTAAAACCTATACATCTCACCCCGGTTAAGGATTTCTATCGCGGTTCGTTCCAACCGACCGATGCAATGGATTGCTAACCGTGTTTAATCTGTGCCGCGCTTTTTGCAATTATTATCTTCTACCAACAACCGCCACCTCCCTGCAGGTCCTTGCTGTGCCGGTGTCGTTGGTCTAACGATGCCACGATACTGTCTCTTCGGTGACACGGTCAACACGGCCTCCCGGATGGAATCAACAGGTATTAACACTGTTTATGTGCCCAAGTGACCATACATGGCACGGTACGGCCGAAACCGTGTCCATGCCACGGCTTGTTCCGCATCACCATCATTCGCAAACATCCAGAGAAACACACATACACACACACACACATGCATGCACGCAAGCACGCCATCAATCATTCATAGCTTCCTTTCGAACTCCATTTCCACACCATCATGCACCGCTGCCGCCGGTGCAGGTTATGTCACGCTAGACCGAACCGTCCACTCGACATATGCTGGGTGCACGAGTAAATTGGATTTTGCAAAGCAAAGATTTCGGTTTTTCCCAACGGAATGCGGTTTCTGTTCGTTGCGGTAAATGTGATTTTTCGGGGATGACTTTCCACTGTCAGTCAACATTTAGGGAAACCCTCAGCTGTCAGTTCGTGGAGTTGGGCAACGTTTTCGCACGAGCTTGGATGGTGAAGGATCAAAACGATGAAGTAAAGATGAAGTAAAAGTGATAACCGCCCAAGTGGTCGCCCAAATTGCTAGAGTTTGAAGTAGCAGCGAATCATATCGCCGACTTGGAAAGTTTAAGTGGAAATGAGAAAAAAAAGGTTGATTGCATCAAACTTGTGAAACTTATTGTTACGTTAAACTTTGGACCTATGATTGTGGTATGAGTGATACTAGTATGAGCACAATAAACAAATAAATATTCATGAATACGACCAATATGTATGGTTCGTCATTATTTTTATAAGTGAATAACATACATACATAAATACATTTTCATTTATCACTTCACACTTTCCAATGTACGCTCAAGTTGGTATAATCTAATTGCAAAGATTTCACACCAGTCTCTATACGTTACCTCGTAAAGTAGCTTAGTTCGTACTGAATAATAATGAATTGCCGTCGTGATCAAAAATCTTAATTTATATTTATGTTGATGTTTGATATTTTTTGACATCGCGACTACCTGTAGGATTAGTTACGGCGTTAATATATATATTCCTTTATACTCCCCATTAACATACCAAAATAAAAACAAATGAACTGAGCAAAATTGAGTAATCATCAAAATCACACCACACCATTATGTGACAGCAAATACACATACCGCCAGAAACATCGAGCTACATTCGATTTTTTATATATATTTGGAGACAATTTTCTTAGAGTTGTCAAATTTGACAATTGCAATAATAAAATCGCGGTAGGCGTCGAATTTATCGCATTCCCCTGGCGAGGAGCAGCGTTAATGCCATTCGCTACCAACGTTACAGTTTGCAACAGTAAAAATCTGTATAATTGATCAGTATTCATTTAGAGCATTGAAATTAACTTTATATCCACTAAAAACACCTTAACAATAGGCGATACAAGGTTTTAATTCAATAATTGAATCAGATTATCCAGAATTCTTGAACATAAGCTATGCCCGTTTCACAATTTTAATTAATTCACTTTCAATTAGCTTCGCTTCTAACTATTCTACAATCGCTATCAATCATACCAATAATCGATTCTCTTGACTATCGAGAAGCGACACACGCAAATTGTCGACTCACAGATAAGCTTTACATGTCAAAGTTTCGTTGCCGTAACTTGATCGATGATCAATTTTTCTCTTCAATGCTGATGAACGCCTGTCGGAACATAGAAATCAATTAAGCGTAGCTCTTCGGCCCCAGTGTGCCATTAAAACCGATTTACCGCTTATCTTATCGGAACACTGCGATGATATCCGGCCAGCGACCCGAGTCGGCCGTGCGGCTCAGAATCGGAAAAAAGCATTATCAACGGACACACGTTCCTCGCGTTTCAATTTGAACGTAACGAAAATCGCATTAATTAGCAGATTGCTTTATCCAACACGTACCAATGCGTGCGACCACCAGCGATACACGTCAGTACAAATTTATGTTACTTTTTTATATCACAGGAACAAGCTGCGTTGCATGAATCATTAGCTTTGTTATGTGACGCTTATCATTATCTTTGTGCCGGCTGATGTTTCGATGCATTCCATAATCGTGCATTGGTGATTCATACTGCAGTGTGGGCGCAATCGAATTCAAATAGTCGTACCGTCCCAGTTCAACATTTTCATACACATTTGTGACGTCATTGTCAGTCGTTTAGTGCAAATGCAGACAGACGGAAAAATTATCATACAACGCAACGAGTGTTAGCGCAGAAAAATAACCTGTTTTTTTTTCCTGCTTTAATGCCACAATTTTCTTCATTCTTGTCGGGTATTGAAGTTTGCACAAAACGGTACCACATATACATTCGCTTCGGCAAACACGTTTCCCCATTAAGAGCTTTCCGGTTTTTCGCGAACGAACGAACCACCAGGCGTCTCCACCTCCATCAAACGGTGGCATCATGGATGTCCTTCGCGCACCCCGTGCCTCATTCATTTTCGTCTCACTTTACGTGCATCCAGCTCACGTACACCACATGTGTAACATCACCTTGCATTCATGTCTGCACTCGCTTGCTAATGAAAAAAAAAAAAACTTCACCGTGAATGCAAAAAGGGACCATAAAACCACGCTTTTACTATTCATCCAGAACTCATCTAACCGCCGTGCCGTTTTGGGTTTCGGTTTTGGTTTCTCGCTCTCCGTCTCTATTCCTCTGCGCTTCTTTTTTTCTCGTTCTCGTTCTTTTCCGTACCGCATGCATCGCAGGATCGTCCTGGAGGATTCACATGTCCCAGCAGACGTGCAATTTGCTCGAGAAAGCCGGCGGATACGTAATCGAGCCCCGGGGGCCTATCGAAATCAAGGGCAAAGGCAAAATGCACACGTACTGGCTACTGGGCAAAAAGGGCTTCGACAAAGCGCTACCACCACCACCGCCGATCGGGTAAGCGGACCGTTGTGAACCATGGTTTATAGTCGCGTTTCAATCAAAACGCATACAATATTCTGTTGCGCTGTGCGCCGTTATTATTTTCATATTGCACTTTTACACTGTTTATGTCTGGCCTAATAACACTGGGTAGCTTTACCTTTTCTGGGTTATTTTACATTTGCAAAACATGTATACATCTTGTAACGTTTGTTGAGCTTCAGCTCAAACTTTTTAATTAATTTATTATAT
>JXWZ01009758.1:0-12053 GCA_000956215.1 Anopheles farauti No. 4
GAGATCGGGCTGTTGGCGTTCGATTCACGCACAAGCGCGGCGCAAAGTGAACGTCGTCGTTCTCTTTCTGGTCCCGCCGAGGTGCACGAGATGAAAACAGAGATGTGGCCTTCGTCGTCGTCGTCGTCGTCGCACAGCGCGAATGAACACCGGCCGGATGATGCTGGTGGCACCGGTTTTTCGGTGCGGACCGAAACGATTTGCACCGGGGCAAATGAACTCCTCCGAAGCCGAGCGTAAGCTTCCCACTATGGGCGCAAACGATGGAGCATTGAATGTAAAAATTTGCTAGTTTTCTATTCAATGTTTCACTCAAGATGCTTCTCGTATTGGATTGCTCTTGATAAATGAAATAAGAACTGTTTAAGAAGACTGAAAAAAGGTATTTTCAAATAATTAATCTAGTCGTACGTTCATGCCGTTGTAGCGTATGTTATTCTTTGGGCTCTATTTGAATATCTTTCTGCTCTCTACTGTCGCCAAGCTGTTTCAGAAAGGCTATTACCGCCAAACATGGTATGTGTCTGTGTCTCGAGTAAAAGTTGTTATTCATACAAAAAAATAATTGTTTATACCCTCGAGTAGTATTGAAATCATTCTAAAAATTGTTTTTAGTATTTGCAAGATGCGTGAATTATGTCCTAATAGTGAAATTTTTGAAGAAATAAATGGTTGAAAATGGTTGAAAGTGTTCATAAAGGCTGATAAAAATACTAACGTTTAATTGGTTTTAATTCGAGAGTTACAATAGTTATAAATAAGTTTACAAAATAATTGTGAAAATTCGTTCATTCCGTCAGAGCTACATTGTTCTACTACGATCAAACCGACAGCAAAAAAAAAAATATATACAGAGAGCATACATTATTTATCAATAGCACTCTTGTCAGCTTCACACTAATTGTTTAAATGAGTTTTTAATTTAATAAACAAATCGTGTGCGTCATACACCGCGGCGGAACATGAGCAGACACATTTGTGTCGTAAATTAATAAACACTGTATTGCCAAAACGCAAACAGAAAAGCGATGGTCATAAATCAAAGAGACGATACAGGCAGAACCAATGTCTTATGTATCTTCACTATAGAAGTTAGCGTTCAATTGACACCGGAAATATCCGATACGGTTCGTTTCGCGATCGAGTGTTGAATGCTTATGTTATGTTTTCTTCAGGTTGGCTAAAAAATTCTGGTCAATTATTATCAAACATACTCTTTGTAACTATATGGTAAAGGTGTTTAGCATAAACAAACATTAGTATTTAAATTCCGTGCATCCACCCCATAGGTGGATTGTGCGCAACCTGTCGTTTTGCACTCGCTCGACTTTGCATCCACTTTCGCACTACTCCTTTCGTATCTCCACCCAAACCTGTCTCATTTTACTTTTCTTTTTTTTTGCTTTTCTTTAATCTCAATTTCAGCTCAACCGTATCGTTCAACTTTGCATGCTGTTGGTGGTGCTGCAACTGCCGGCGTAGCCGCTGCTGATGCTATTGTTGATCGGAACCGGGATTGGGTAGGCGAACGCTCTCGCCGACATGACATAACTGTAACATGCGCTTGAGTAACGACGACGGCCCAGCATCATCGTTGTGAGTAAGTGACGATGCGGAGCCGTGCGTCGAAGGAGATGCATGAAAAATGGCCCGATACATAAAAGAAACACACCACAAGGTCGACGGGGGCCCGACTCCTTCACGAACCGGACTGGCTGTGAAGCTGGTGCAGCAGATTGTGGCAGGCCATGGAAGGTTGTCTTCGGGCGCACACTGCTGGGCAATCAGAGAACAAAAGCATGGCACCGCTGATCGGGGCTGCATGAGGTTATGGTTATGGTACGTAATGACGCGATCATGATAACATAATTAACGTTTAGAGTTAGTTTAGATTGATAGTGCCAGATGAAGCAGATGAGTGCAGGGTGCTTATTTAAATATTTTGATTAAAAATTCCTTGCTTTAAAGTAAACCATTAGTTGCGAGCTTTGTTCGCGAGTGAACATTGCTCACAGTGCAAAAAATAACACCGAAAAGCTTTCCGGAGAGCAAAAAGCGTCGCTCTCTCGCGCTCGTGGCTGGTCATCGCCGAGAGAAAGTTCATCGTGGTGTTCATTCTACCTTCGGTTCGGCTTTTTTTCCCGCCTGCTTCGACCCAGAGCATGCAGCAGGTTGTTGTTTCCGTTTCTGGCGCAAAGTTTGCCCGGTTGATTTTCCCCAGCCCAGTGTGGCAGCATCAGCTTTTTTCCGGGCCGTCATGATTTCCTTCCCGTTCGTGCAAACAATGCGCCCGCACGAATCATATGTTTCTGTGGCATAGATTCATCTCGCTCCGCCGCAAATCGATCGGTTCGGTGCGTTGGTGTAGGTTGTGGGCCTGCCCCATGCTCACCCGCGCCACATGCACGGGGGGGCGGTTAATATGTTTGTTCTTTTTCCGCTTTGCACCCGCTTTGATAGTTTGCATGCTGCAGGGAACGACCGATGGCAGCGCTAGGAAGAAACGCTGGTTCGCGTTCGGGCACGAGCGATAGTTTTTGTTGCGAGTAAGTATTTTGCAAAAATTAAGGGCAACTTTACCTCACCGGATACAAAGGGTGTGTGCGGGAGCGGTGGGGATGTTTTAAAGTTTCGATTGTGTTGGAGGAGTTTTATGCAATAGCTAGATTGCCATTTTAACAAAGAGAGAAACGTCTTTAAGGCCGAGCGATGCCAGATTGTTGAACCTCGTGGTTAAAAATAAATTATGTTAATGGTAGCTAATCGATAAGGCGTTGCACCGTAAACAACGTCAACGGATCCATGGCACGTGTATTGTATTGGTAATAATCGTAAAGTATTTTATTCTTGTTTCACATTATAAATAAACTATTACATATCGTACCCGATTGATACTTTTCGTAACAAGCTTTCGTAAAAGAGTAGTTTTCCTTACCTGAAACGAAATTTAAAAGAATAAGGATAAATCAAACAACCCAATGTGAGGAAACGAATTAGAGATATATCAATATTAAGTATTGAAAAAAATCTTGATTTTTCTCAGTCACAGCTTAAATTTTTTTTCTAAAACATTAAAAATTAATCCATAATTATAATCAACATTATAATCTACAATCAATTAGTTGATTAATGAAATAATAAAATCACAAAGAAATCAACAACTTTGTGCCTATAAATCATTTTTTTATTGAAAGCGTCAAGAGTTACAAACCAATCAGTTGCTAGGAGAATGAAATATTTATATTGTGAATGTAATGATGTTGTGGTTCCGAGAATGTTTATATCCGACGTTTGTACGTTATTTTTTCAACCAATTGCGGTTGGAAATTGCGGTTTAGTATTGTTGGTACCATAAAAATGTTAAAGCGCTAAAAGCCTTTCGCTCGCACGGATGCGCTGTTCTATCAGCGGCACTCTATCTCGAATGAATAACCTTAAAAATGTATGATATTTTCATTTATATGTAACATAAAAACACAACCACTATAAATGATCATGAAGCCTCTCCAACGGGCACACTCGAGCATAAAGAGCATATCAAATATAATTTGTTTTGTGTACTCTGCTCTCCCCAACTCGGCTCTGTTCCTACCAATCCCATAAATCACCCTCGGTCCCGGTGGTAATAAAAAATCATAACACACCACAGCATGGACGCGGAAATGGGTTTATTGATGACATAATGCTGCACATACGGGCGGGTGGACGGCAATTATTCAATTTCTCTCTCCCTGCGCAAATCAATTTGCGAAACGGGTTGCGCTACCGGTGGACGACCCGGATGGATGGCCCGAAAATTTATGACGACTGAACCGTGTGCAAGCGGAAAGAGTTACACGATTTGGTTCGCACAGCAAAAGCGTTCACCGATGAGAGACGAAATTTATGGCCAAATTTTTGAATTGCATGCTTTCCGTGAGTGACGGAAACTTAATAATTGAACAATTCAATTTTTGTTCACCAAAACAAAGACCGAAAGTGTAATTTTTTTCCCCCACAACCTACCGTAGATGTGATAGATGTGATCCTCGCCGCTCGTCGGTGCGAGAACAATTTTTTGCGACTTCTGACGCACGATGCACTTTCTGCTGTTGTTGCACAGTGGCGCATCACAGCAGCGGCCAGCATTGTTAAGGCAGTTGACGGTCGTGTTGGTGGTGGTGGTGGTGGTGTTGATGGTGGTTCCTGCACCTTTGGCATCGGTTCTGGCTGGAACGCTGCCGCTGCTGCCGCTACTTTTGAAAGCGTTTATGCAACCGTTGTCAACGCTGCCGCTGACGTTGGGTTCGTTTTTGCCGTCGGTAATTACACGCTCCTTGCTGCGGCCCTGTTTCTCCCGCTTGGGCATTTTCTCGGCCTCGGTCTGGTTGGGATCGTCACTTGAGCGGCAAAACTTCCGTACCACTTTCTAGCTTTAATCGCTAGCAAAACATGAAGTGCATCGTTGCAACTACTCGCTTCGCTCTGGGCGTTGGTACCGCATTCACAGACACACTCACACACGCACTAATGCACTGGCTGTTGGTGGGCTGGAGGGCGAACGCGTGTGGGGTAACAATTGCATCAGAAGTAATGAAATCATCCTCCGATTTACGATCTCCCCCTCCCTCTACCGGGATCCCTTTTTCCCTCTCGGGTAAATGCGGTTTTGCAGTTGAGCATTTTTTTCCCTTTAATTTAAATTTTACCCTTGGTGCAGCGTATTATCGAAACTCGCGCCTTAACCACGGGTTGAATCCCGAAGGGTATGGAAGCGTTTGTTTTTAACACATGGTGATATGGTATGGAATATGATTATATTGAATTTCTAAGCCACTGTTTCGCCGTGAACTGCTGCCATTATGCAGTGCAATGGATGGTTTTCAGAACGAAGCTATACTTTTATTGCCCGGCCTTATTGAGAATGCAATGGCTTCGTTCAAGTCAGTGCTTTGCATTTATTGATAGCATTATGCGCGTTTTGTTTGGGAATGCAATGAACGATAGGTATTGTTAAATAAAAATTATATATTTTTTTTAAATTATGATAAATAAAGAATTTTCCATACAATTTGAAGGTAGTTGAATATTAACATACTTTAAATTTTTCAATTAAAAAAAAACAATTCACGTATCTTTGGGCTAAAACTCTGAAGGATAAAATGTTCACGTATACTTAAAATGCTTTTTGGACATAATTCTTGAGGCAATCGGTTAAATGGATTGAAACACTGAACACGAACAAGCATGAAATGTTTTTCAAGATTCTTGAAAAAAAAATTGTACGGCTTGCTCTATACTATTATTGGGCTCTATTACTTTTAGAAAATAAACTGAGTCGATTTAATTCAACCGAAAACTTCATTTCTACTTTTACATATGGATTCTCTAAAAAGGTTTCGAAGCTATAATTAATATGGCTTTTTTTAACTCACAAACTATCCAATTTACTTCCACTATTTTTATCACGCACTGTTCAAAAGCCTTTTTTTCTTCTCTCCCTTTGCCTCATTTTTATTTCTCTGCGATCCATCTGCTAAAAAGTGCATCATCGTTTTCGGTTTCCTCCAGCGCTTGGCACTGTTTGAAGGGTAAGAACATAAATTTCACTCGCCCAAGACCAGCAGCAGCAGCAGCCTCTGAGGCAAGGCGAACGAGCTCAATCTCGCGGGAATCAATTAGTCTCGAGGAATAATCGAGTTTGTGGGGAAATTTTTAACAAGTTTATTACATCGCCGGGCGCGATGCATGCGCGGCGTGCGAACTGTGCGGTTTCTGTCTTCGCCGCGATTGCTAAACGAATTTACGTTCGCCAGCTTGGATCGACAAGCTTTCGGTTTGGGTTTCGTCCCACCCCGACGGCTGCTGTGCGGCCAATATTTCTGGCATCTCGGGGCACCCGGAGTGGAGCCTCAGCAGTCCTTGGATCGGCTCGCGCGTACAGAGAACTAATTATTTGATTTTCGTCGAAGCGCGTCGCAAGATTGCTAGAGGTCGTTGGCGAAGAATTTCGTTGCTCTCGGATCGCAACACTATCGGGCACTCGCTGGCACTGGCGAGTGGTAACGATAGTTGGCCCGGCGGTGAAGTAAATAATTAAGTAGTCAGCCGTATGCGGTATGGTCCGGTTGCGGTGAGTACGAGTTTTACGTCCACTTGGCACTGTGGCACATCATTAAAATGCCTTTTTTGTTCCCTTCCTGACCTGGGTTTGGTGGGTTTTTAGAATCGAAATCGGTTGCAGCGCGAACGAGTGTATCGAGTGTATTTTGATGTGGTGGAAAGATAAATTAGTTTGTTGGCAAGTAACGAAGTGAAGAATGTGCGGGAGAGAGAGAGAGAGAAAAAGAGAAAGATAAAGGGAGGGAGAGAGAGAGACGAGTATGATAAATGTATGCATGGGGCGGCAGCAGTCAATACATATAAGAGAGTAGAGCATTTTAAATTATTCTAACGTTTGTTTTTGGAAATTTTATTTTCGTGTGTCAAATTATTCTTTTTTTATTTAGTTTTTTAACCACCCAAAAATTGGCGAATATTAGCTTATAAAATTAAAGAAATAATCCAATAACCAAGAACCAATTTGGTATCGGATAAATTCCTAACATTTAAGTCAAATCTATGATTTTACTTTATTTGTTCAAAAATTCTTTAGAAAACGATAGTTAAAAAAATGGATAGCTTATTTTTCAAATTATGTTTTTAAATGTTTTGCGTACAACATTTCCTACGAAATTATTCAACTATCAACCCTACACAATGAAAATAAGTAATTAGAAAATGGGAAAAATCAACTATCATTTAATACTTTATGCCACTATGGTCGTTTCACAAAACTTTCATACGGACACATAGAATCGAATGTTAAACCTGATCCAAAGCATAAGTTGCAACAGCAGCATCAAAATCACTCTTAAATCCAGTTTGCCGCTGGTCGCGCTCCACCGCCCAGGTTTCGGAGCAGGTTTCGCACTGCGGTGGGCAGAGACGCTATTTAAATATCACTTTCTGATGTGAACTATGCCTTCTCGCCAGGGCGAGGCGTGTGCGCGTACAACAATGTTGATGTTGGCAGGATTGTAGAATGTCACACGAAACATTTTTATGCACCCCAGCGTGGGCGAGGCGGCCCGTTGCATGTGGTAGAGCATGTTTAATTGCACCTTTGTATTGCACAACGGAAAGACAATTAAGATCACGATCAGTTTTCCGATAACGAGCCAGCAACGGAAAACCGCACCGAAACTCACACGTGAAGTGAACACAAACACACACTCGCCCGGTACTAAAACCACCAATTTCGGCACCCGAACGGATCGCCACGGAGTCGTAAAGCATAAACGCGCGTGATCGCAGAAAAGTGCGCACGAGCTGCGGTAAAAAGTGAAACTGTTGCAACCTATTCTCCCACGGCACAGCATCGCCCGGTGTCCCCGTGGCCGCAAGCAAACGGCGGGGAATGGTTCACGCGACCGGCCGAGTGAACACCGTGCGCCGTGGGGAATGAACGGTGCGATGAACGAAACCGATCAGTCGATCTTATTAAAAGGCGGCACAGTAAGGAGAGGCGTGTGTCGTGTGGCGTAAGCTTTTCGGTTTAATGATGTTTGGCGCTGTTGATGTTGCTGTCGCTGCTAATACTGCTGCTGCTGCTGTTGGTAATGGTATTGTTGTCATTTTTAATACTCATTGCTCGTTCTTCACCGCCCTCCACCTTGGCCGCCTAGACCCTGTCCACCATTGTCTCCTTGGCCACCTTTGGAAAAAAGGGTGGTGTGTTGACCCCTTGCAGCTCGATCAATTCATCATCTGTGGTGAGTTAACCCTTGAGTGATTAAGATGGATGTGGGCTATATTTTCCAGGGAAACTCATTGCAGGCTTGATCATATACACCCGCCATGGCAAGATCACTTACCCCACGATAGTCAGTTTGCGTCATTTTGTTTTCGTTCAATTCAGATTTATTTTATTTATTTATTTTTTATTTATTTTTTTTTATTTGGTAGGGACGGTCTGGCCGTATTGCTGGATTATTTTATTTATATAAACATTAAATTACGCATTCATTTTTAAATCAAGGGTACAAAAAGAATATCAAATCATTTTCTAACACAATTTATAGATCTTGTTGTACTATTTTTCCTATTGACGGATTCAAACATTGTTCAACAATATTTAACTAAAAGAGAAACGTACCCACCGAAGGGTTTGCTAGTGCCAAACGGATGCTGCAAGCATGCCAAGCATTACTCTGTGCCCGAGAGGTGTTCAGTCGAAAGGTGCGCACACCAGGTGTGGTGTACCAGCCGTAAGGTTAAGTACCGACCCATACGGTTCACTAGCTGCGCTTTGCGTACACGCGCATAAACACTCTCGCTCTTCGATAGAAGAGTAGCCCACCACCGGTTGAAGGAAAAATAAAACAAGACACGTTCCATGCGGGATGGTTGGTAATGTGAACAAAACAAAAACAGTGAATGAGAGAGAGAAAAAAAAACACGCACAAAATTTCAATCCAACTCGCCCGAGGCGCACGCGAACGTGCGTTCTCCGCGGCTTGCGCAAAACATACACACACGCAGGCGCACACGCAACGTGAGTCGCGTGGTACCACTGTTTCGAGCTCCAACGAACGTGGTGTGGCCGCGGGTGGCCGAAAAGGGTAGTGTCAGTATGTACCCATTCCTTTATTTTGATTTGTAGTTTTGTCATATTTAACATTTATTAAATGGCGCACGAGCGCACGCTTGGTTGTTATCTGCCTTAGTCCGTCGTAAACGGGTGGTAAATCTTTACCGATGGTGACGTGTTGAAAGGCGGATTGTTGATATAGCAGCAATGGTGGTAATTGATTAATGATTTAAAACGGTACCCGTTTGTGCTGGCTAAAAATGGCTCGTTTCGTTTTTTTTAGAATCTTAATTAGTTCAATTTTATGTAGAAATAAACTTCTATCGATGGAATCTCTTAACGTAAGTGAAGAAGAAAATATGATTTCATTACAACATTTCATTACAACACATTACAACAACAAAAAGTTCCACCTGCGTCACAAACAAATATAATAAAACTGCAGGTTAGGAAATGAATCAAAACGAACGAAATGAACGTTCGAGTAAATTCTCTCGAATGTGCAATTTGCATTTAATGTAACATAATTGACTAAAAATATCAAAAACATTTACTACACAGTTATTTAAACTTCAACCGTAGAAAATTAGTAAAAAACCGATAAATTTAATTATTAAAAAAGTAATTTCACACTCATAACCAAAAATAAATAATTCATCTTAACATATTTTTTTCTACATCTCTTGATCGTAAAAAAATAAGGATTGTTGTTCATTCAAACGTCTACTATTTAATGATTTTTTCCTTGTTCGTGATTACTGTTTGTACGTGTTTTATTTTAATAAATGTCCGTATTTCTTAAATTCTTTATTTGTCTTAAATTTAAACTAAAATAAGGTAACACTCGATTGAATCATTTGCAACCCACGTGAACAACAACTGATTACAATTTTGCGGTGTACGAAAATGGGAAAGAAAAGATAATGAATGGTAGTGCCTAGAAATATCAGCGCTATATAAGACAGCAAAAGATCCATAGCCTTCTACGGTAGAGGTGATTGTTTCGTAGATTAAGACACCCATCCAAAAGGTAACGCCGAAGAGAACGTGCGTTGTCGTGTCGCTAGGCAGCAGCGCCAGTGCAGTGCAAAACCAACTGCAACTTCTCCCAAACGCAGGCGAAACCAAACGAAGAAAAGCTTGTTCGATCTTTTCAAGCCACACGCAATCCTGGCGCACCTGGCGACCCGGGCGTCGGGAATGCATGCTGCGATCTAAGATCTTGGCGGGTCTCATGACACGCACATTAATGTTGCATGGCGTCGAGCCACAGCCACACTATCGCCTACCGATTGGATCGGTTGAACCCGCTGTGAGAGCAGCAAGAAAAAAAAAGAAAACTCCACGCCAAAGGCACATGCCACGGCAACAAAAACCAAGCACGGTTTTGTGGGCTTGTCATGTTGTGGTGCTTGCCTGGGACGGAGCCAGCCTCGGCCTGGCTCGTCCGTCGCTGGGCGTCTCTGTCGCCGATCCACATTTTGCACGGCGCTCGTGGCGGGTAATGAATCAATTTTTCATTTTGGCGTGGCGGTGGCTGTGCGTGGAGTTCGTAGCCGTTTGCAGATTAGCACGTATTAATTAACCCTGGCATATTGTTGCGAGGTGGCTTTCGATCCGGCACGATGATCGATGCACGCGCGCCAACCCGTTGTGGCCTGCTCTTTGATGCACTCGGCCGATGCGAATCGCTTGCGGAAGGATTAATGGAGTATGGCGCGCGCGTAGAACAATAGATAAATGTAGGCTTTGTGTCATGATGAGTAATGAGTGCGGTGAATCAATGACAGAGTGCAGAGTGCGATAGGTATAGGATATGGATTGAAATTTGATTCGAGGGTGGAATCATGTTAGTTGATGCGAGCGAGTGACGATAGCTATCGGAAAGATTAACTTTTGAGGTCAACTGCAAGTCCGGTGGCTCGAATTATTTTCAACGTTTGTGCATATTTAATCAACTTTTCGCTCATTTCAATATTGTCCGAAATTGTACGTGTTTCAAAACTTCTGCAATTTTATATCTTTTGTTGTTCGAAATATTTTTCAGATCGGTCAGCAATGATCGTTTTAAATCTTTATTGTTATTATTTATGTTTTCTTTTTTTTTTTCATTTGTTTTCTAAACCGATTAACATATTTTCTTTATTCTGATTAATTTATGGGGAAAAAACTCGAAAAATAGGGAAAGAGATTAAAAAAAAGTTTAAATATTTCCTGATGAATTCTTCTTATTTTGTGTGATTTATCATTTATTTCATATATATTTATGAACTGATTTTAAAACAAAGCATTGTTTTTATATTATAATGAGGTACATTTTGAATAAAATATGTTTGATCATTGAATTGTGATCCATTTATTAAAAAAAATTCGAATACCTTCTGCCCGAGCTGCTTTATGCGATGCGATCAACACACGCGATACGCACTTTTCATGCTTCAAGCCACGTTAAAGTGGCTGCTCAACGCGTTTGACACCGTGCGATAGATAGATTAGATTCGATAGCAGCCCGTTCGGACCTTTAGTGTGCTATGTGCTGTGCGTTGACACATTGTGTTTTGTGCCCCACTTGCCACGCACACACACGCACACGGGGAAAACCAATTAAATGTCAGCGCATGAGACGGCTAGAGCCCTTCCTGGCCGGGGCCCGGGTGCATAGCGCCATTTTTATGCTGTCACCAGATACGGTTCGGTCGTACGTAACGAAAGACGCCCGGCCTTGAAAGGGTGGTATGTTTTTGTTCGGAGTTTTCGAGCAATGGTCGAGCTGTGCAGTGCGTTAGAACGATGAAGGGATTATAATGGTATTGTTTTCAACGTGTCGCTAGCGCCCTTAAATCAAGGAGAGCAGGTTCAGATTGATGTTTTGAGTGTTTTGAGAAAACATTGCGCGCAAGCTTAAACAGTCCCCGTCTTTCATGGCTAATGGTTCGTTGAATAGTGCTTCTTGTGTTTATGCTTCACAAATAGTTTGCTCTACTTCACAGCTTAATAGGATTTTTTTGTTATTTTTGGGAATACTATTGTTCACTCTTATTGCATATACTAATTTATAATCAATATAAAATAAATTATAAATTTTAAACTTATCTATTTATTAAAACTGGTTACTTCAAGTTAAAAAATCATTAGAATAAAACTAATTAAATCCTGGCACAACATTTTCACTGATAGATTTCCTTGCTGTGAAGAAGCTACGTTGAGGCTTTTAAATGGATATTTCATTGCTCACAATATTGGTGCTTAATAGTGACATGAGCTGCTGCTTCGCTTAGCAAGCCACAAAGCATAGGTTCAAATCCTGAATACATCTATCTACCTGTTTAGCAAATATTGATGTTGATTGTGTATTTAAAAGAGTCATAAAAAATGCTTTTGAACACTTTGGGCCACAAAAATAAAGAAAAAAACGATTATCATTCGAAATAATAAATAAAAG
>JXWZ01009762.1:0-18933 GCA_000956215.1 Anopheles farauti No. 4
AATAACGAAAAATTGTGTCGAAGTAGTAGAATTGCTGACTGATTAACGTGAGAACATTTCGTGCGGAAATAAATAGCCAGCCATAGAGCAAACACTCGAGTTTTTCTTCCAACTCTGATTGTTTCGTTTACCATACACAGTTTACCAGCGAAATTGAAGCTGTCTCAGATGTAATCCAGCATCTAAATGGGTTTCGTTTTGGGCAAGTGGGAAAAAAATAGTACGTTTCCGTTTTTTTCCCCATTAGCGTGGGTGGAAAAAAAACACCCCACCTGACGCCCACCCTTCTGCGGCTTGGCGTTTTTTCCCGTTCGGGGGTTTTCCCGGGCGTCAGCATCGCCCGGTCACTTGGCCGGGCTTGTAAAATTAATGAAACTCATTCGGAACGGGCGCGCGAGCCGGTCGGGCATTGTTTTGGACATATTACCCGCAGGGCTGGACGCTGATGTTGATTTTCGTGAAAGCCACCACCTCGCGAAAGTGCACCAGCGGTGAGTACGCGCACGGAGGAAGGAAAGAACTGTGTCCTTTCCGCAAACGGAGCCGTGCTGAAGCAGGCAAATATTTGGTCTCGGTCTCGATGTCTTTCGGTTCTTTGTTTTTTTTTTGTTTTTAGGTCCTGGCGTGTTCACGAGCGGACGGCAAGAAAAAACGCGATCTTGCCGCCGTGTTCTCCCGCAGGGGTTCCCGACCGGTAACGACCGGTTGCTTCCCGCCAGGTCCGAGAATCGTGTGCGCAAGAGGGAAGCGAGCGAGAAAGGGTGGAACAGAGGCGTCCGTAATTAGTTTTCCCGTCGAACGTCAAAAGCAAGCTGGCAAGGAATGCCTGTCGGGAGGCACATGAATCAAGTGCTGCGAATAGCGTGCAGTGGATGGAAGCGATGGAAGTCTTTCTAGAAAGATTGCTTTATTCAATTATGCTTACTCCGATACACTCAAATTACTTTTTTATTTACTTGAAAAAAAAAATAATCCAAAGACTTCCCAATAATTTTTCAGACATTCAACGTAAAGAACAACATTTGTACGCCAGTTACTTCTTTCTTTTCGCATCGCTCCTCGCACCTCGCTTTAACGCGTGCAGGTGTTTGTTGGAAGCATCTCATTTTTAACTTCCTGCCTGCGCAAAAGAAAACGAAACTTTTCTAATTACTCCCATCCAAAACGGCCGGCCGCGGTTATGCTTCGTACTCCATCATCACGGCCAGCGGTCAGTCGGGACCGGTACGGTTGTTTATGTTGTAACAATTTTTCAAAAACTCCATCCACTAACCGCCGAAAAACATGCAAAATTTTTCGCGATTTACGACCGGCCACCTGCGGGTACCAGCAGGCAAACCAATCGGCATGACAATAGCGGCCCAAATTCGTTGTGACAAGCACATCCCGTCGCTCAGCTCATTTATCATTATTTAAACTCTTTCCTCAATTGCACTGCGCGATTGCGGTGTGACATCGGCGGTAATGCCCTCGCGCCTTCGCGAACGAAGATTGATTTTGATAGCATAATTAGGCCGACCGGTTGTCACGGGAAGAAGCGCTTTCGTTTACCCGTTTTCGGAATGGACTGCAGGTGATTAATGTTTCGCTAAACTGGGTGGGTGGTAAGTGGGAATCGAAAATGTAACGCTACTGAGTGTAGGTTGTTTAAGTTTGTGCGTGTCACTTATAGAAGAGGTGAAATGAGATTAGTAGCCAATGGAAGAAATTCGCATAATTACATATAATTTACACCACCTTCAAAGCGAAGCATTTGTAATTTGATTGAGTGAAACTGATTTTCTACAATTTGACATTTGACTAGTACTTTGACATTTGGCGCCCTCTAGCGGAAATTTCAAGCAGCTGCTATGTAAGCAGATTCTACCGATGAATTCGTAAAGTAAATGTTAGATTTCCTAAATGAAATACTCTCGCCCAGAGTGTGGTAATTCTGTGGAATTTTTCTTCCGGCGATGTTTCGACATTCGTTTGAAATGAACATGATTTTCTAAGCAAGCAAAACCTTTTTCCCATACCCAGCGTTGCCCACATCCCACACGAGCGAAACTTTGCAAAGTTGAAAAACCAATGAACCATTTTGCGAGAGTTAATTTCTTTTAATACGAAATGAGCTACGCTTCCAGCAAAGTGGTGAAAAGATTAAAAGTATTATAGAAACACGACGGGTGTGGAAGGTTGTCGGGGAGGTTCTTTTGAAGGGTATTTTTTCCCAATTTTTAGACGGTGTGTCATGTAAAAAAAAAAATAAATAAAAAAAAAATGTTACATTCCACTCATGATCTTTGTTTTTGAAACATTTTGTTCCAAACAACTTTTCCTTCACTCTCTATTGATAGGTTGTATGAAAATTGACTTTTGGATTTCATTTCCTAGAACACGGTTTAGCTCATGGTTTTTCGACTCCGAAGAAGGAATGAATCCACCAGCGCATCAAATTTACACATAAGTCGAACATCTTCTTGAGTCTACCTATATGTACACCCCTTCTCTAGCACATCTGTCGGCACCCGGACTAACAAACTCATCCAAAAGCCATCACTCACGATCGCATTTAATAGAACAATCTTTCCGGTGCGTGGCACTCGTTAAAGTTAATTACTGGATGGCAGTTCCCACGGCCATTTGCCGGGTTCGGCCGTCATTGGATTGCGATTGAGGCTCGTGGAAACAGATGGGGAGCCCGGGGATAATTTCGAACCACCGTCTGGAGCGTGTCACACGATCCGGTGGAAAAGCTTACTGTCCAGCTGTCGGCTGCACCATCAAGAGGCAAACAGTGGCAGGTGGAAAATGCTGCAATGAGATTTTTTCCTCGTGATGGTAGTACCATTTTTCTTGGTACGCTTGTTTGAACAATTTCACCGGCGCTATCATAATCCGTTCTAGGAACAGGCGCAAAAGTATACGCGTAGGCGTTCGAAGGCTTCGCTGCTCGGTATAAAACGAAAGAAAGAAACAAAAATGCTACGAAACGGGCGAAAAATCGTGCGGAAAGCAAAGCCTCTCAGCCTTTGGTTTTTCTGTATTGTGCAGAAATTAACGTGGGATTGCTGATTGAAGAAAAATCGGGCTAAACGAGAACATAATTACTAATCCGCTGATACTGCTGGATGCTGCTGGAAGTGGAGTAGAGTAAGAAAAGGGTGGGGAGAAAACAGCTGGTAAAAAGTTTAAATTAAGCTGCCGGAGAGCCAAACCGCTCAGCGCACCGTTCCCGTCATCGTGGATAAGCGTAATTGGATGGAGCACGAATGTATGAATGAGTATGGAACGTTTTCATTAGGATAAGTTGTTCCTAGAATACGTTCCCGAAAAAAACAACAACTCCATCTAAGCGTGCAGCATATTATTTTGGATCAATAAGGATTTTGTTGGAAAATGGAGCAAAAAATAAATAAAATAATTGATATCCTATTTCGAATGCAATGTTTTTTTGAGATTTTTTAAAAAGCCATCTTGGGAAAGATTTTCGTATTTCGATTCCAAACATTGGCAACAGCTAGATCATGATCCATTTTACTGTTTACTTTTCATAAATCAAAGAATGATGATCGTAGTATCAATCGTCCATTGATGTTTTAAACAGTTAAACCGATTAATTAATTCGGATTAAGTTTTTTTCTGCTTTTTATTTTGTACATTTATCTTGTTACATGGCGAAGAATATGGGCAACTATTCAAACTTTATTTATCGATAATTTCGCAGATTTTAGTATCAAAGTGGCTGTCAACTGTAGATTCGATGGGATCGCTCCGATTCATCAATTTTTTTTTTAATTTAAATCATTAAATTAAGGCACTCAGTATCACCTCACTTGCTTAGTTTAACAAAGAGAAAATCAGGTAATAGTAAAATCTACAACACACAAACACTACAGCAATACATATCATATACATCCAAGACTTACACATTTACTATCATGCAATTCAACTGAGTAGGCCTGGGATAAGGCCAAAAGTCAAATTTCTTTTTTCAAATTCCTTTTCTCTTGCAAACATTAAAATTTAAAATAAGTGTGAGTTCTACTGGATTATTAATGTTTAGAATCTTCTGAGATATAACTTCAACATTTTTTTTAAGCGATATGTTGGAAAAGTGAAGCATGATTTTATGGCTATTATATATGGGTTATTTTTTAATGGCTTGTGTGCATTTCTACATATAGCTTTTTAAAAATTCATCAAAATTTAAAGATTCGAAATCAATTTACAACTCATGAACGTCATAATTCATGAGACGTGTGCTGCTCATGTAGTAAATTAGCTTAAATGTATAAAAATAAACAACTTCTCAATAAACAATTTGCATAAATAAGTCAATATTAATGTTTTGTGAATCAGGATGAAAAGCCCCAAAAGCTCATAAGCACATATTTGCGGAGCTTAGATTTGATCGTTTTCGAAATCATATTGAAGGGCATGGGTGGGAAAATTCAAAACGCTCTACATACGGTTCGCTTGAGTAAACATTCGTCCTGCTGGAAAACCAATCACAGCAACTGTGCAAAGAATTAGTTCTTTGATTGAATAGCAAACACTAAACCTATCTCCGACTGTGCCGCTACATTTCCTATCAACTGACCTCAACAGCTATCGATTCGAAAGAAAACGGCCTCCGGCACGATTTGAACAACAAATCGATACGGAATAAATCGTAGCACAGCGCATTAATAGCGAGAAAGGCCCCATGCAGTTAATTCGCGTCGCACAAGCAGAAGCGTCTAATGCGCCACGGCGAAGCGTAATGGTGATTGGCATCGTGACGCGCGTTTTACGAGTGAAATAAAACTTGAAACCATCGGGTGAAGCTGGCCTCTCGTGGGAGCTTTAAACGCAGCCTCTACGGTGCCATCGTGCCCACGGCCACTGTCACCAGCCAGCCTGCGCCGCTGTGGTTTTACGAGATGATTGCGAGCTGCCGTGCAACGTGAGATCGAAAAAGGATCAGATTCAACGCCGGCAACGACTTATGGTGGTCGTTGTTTTGGGCTTCGTTTTTGTTGTTGTTCGGAACGTCCTCCGTATCCACCGCTCGCCCAAAACCGCATCCTGTCGCGAGCTTCCATCAAAATGGCATACATAATTTAGCGAAAACACGGCACGGTACGTTTTCCGCACGGTCCTATTAGAATGGATTATTTTACGAGCGAAGAAAATGCGAGGCAAAAAACACGCTTTTCGGGGGATTTTTGCGGAGAAAAAACGCGAAAGCTTCACATAAATAGGAATAAAAATGAGCAACTGAGAGCGCACGGGTTTTGCATAGAGCCGTTTTTTCGATCGTATGTGCGATGATGATTTCAATTTTAGATAATACACAAATCGCGACTTGGCGAAGTAAGCGAAGAGCGAAGATGTTAATAACGCTTTATTCTTTATTGCTAATAAGGCAATTAAAAGAACTTGTCTGTCGCGAGAAAAAGAGAGAGAGAGAGAGAGATACCGGTGAACCTCACCGTTATTACCGCCGGGTTGGATTTCAGCGGGAAATTTTCCTGTTATCGGTTTAACGAACTTGTAGCGCTTTTATCGAACGCGTAAATGAAAGAATTTTCCGAGAGGAAGATTCTTCCCACGAATGCAGGTCTTCTTATGAAACGGTGAAAGAAACTTAATAGCCGCGTGTAGTGGTTAATTAATGGCCCCTTAACCTGCAGTCGTCGCGTTGCTTCCTGGGCAAGGTTTACGAAACGAAAGTTTCCGCAATTTCGGTGCGCTTGAACCGGCAGGCTTTTTCCTTCCCTTTTTGCCGGCACGCAAGTAAACGGAGCGGTTCGTATCCTGCTGCCAATAAAAAAAAAGGAAACCATCCCATAACCGATGCCACCCGCCACGCTAGTGGGAACAATTGTTATGAAATCATTAAAACTTCGTCCAGGCTCGGTTCGCAATTATGAAAATTATCGGTAGGTGCCGCTTGCTGCCGGAGCGGAGGCCAATTTTTCGAACGCACTGCGGCGGTACCCGATGGCAATCAATATTTCAACACCCGAGCGTGAGGCGTACAAACTTTTGCGCCATGTGTGAAGCGTCTAAATTGGGTCAAAAATTGGGAACGAAATTAACTTAACGCTTCGCCCATCGGGAAAAGACGATCCGGTGCGGGGGACCGGGTTTCGGTACGGTGGAGAAGAATGGCACCAACTTTTTGTGCTCCCTGAAAGGTGTGAGCGTGAGAAAAGAGTGGGGTGGAAAGGGGTGGGACGGAGTGTCGAAGAACGTTTGATGTTTGGTGGAAAGTGGTCGTGCCCGGGGCACTTACTTTAATGAATATGAAATCATTCTCGGATCGGTGCGGAGATGGGATGGAGCAGAAAAATGCATTCGCCATTTTCATTCGCCTGTTGGTGGGACTAAATTTCAAACCAATGGAAAAGTTCCCAATACGTTCGTGTTGCTTTGAGAAGTTTCTGTTTTGTGCGATGAACGCCTTACAATAGTGGGCCCAGATTTTCGGTCCATTAACCTCCAGACACGCCTTGTAAGGACGGTTCGTTCTACGTTTGTAGCTCGCTTGCAAAGCCCAGCACTATCGTCTGCCTATTGCCAACCGTTCGGAAGATTTTCTATTTTCCGAGGCGATTTCCTTCGACGCATACGTTCTTCTGGTCGCACTGGATCGCCCTCGGGAACGTTCGGGCGAACCGATCGGGTGATGAAAAAGATAAACAGACGGGTGGTAGCTAAGATAATATTTTATGGAAACTATGGTAGGAAAACTTTCCACCGGCCGGGCTTCTTCGACCACCGTCTCTCACGGTTTGTTTTCGTACAAGCTCCACGAGGAAGTGTTGAAGTGTGCAAGGTAAATAATGACATTTGGTCTGGCCGTTTGGACGGAATCGGCGGTCTAGGCTTGAAAGGCACGGTTCAAAGAAGGGGATCGATTTCGGTGAAGGTAAATTTTCCTTCCTCCTTTTCGTCCTTTTTTTGTTGGGCGAACCAAATTTAAGCGGGTTTACAAACACGGGATCAGATGAGATGCTACCACTCAAATGAATTAAACATAATGGGTGCCAAATTTGGGACGCAAAACCCCGTATAAATTTTAGCGTGCTGGTGTTCTCACGTGCAACGCTCACTTCTCGTGCTGCCCAAACTCACTCGGCACCTCACTGCTCACTATGGAGGGAACCATGGTAACGTTTGCTAGGAAGGTTTAGAATACAACACATGTTTAAAAATTGATGCTGAAGTTTCCAATCGGTTCGGAACTATTTTATTTCACTCTTCTTATGACCTTGAAACCGCAGCATAATGCAATTTTATTTTATTATTATTTTTAAAGAACAAAGAAAAGAATGTAACAGTTTCTAGCCATACATAATAAATAAAAATAAATAAAAGTAAAAAATAAAAGTTTGTAATAAATAATTAAGACTCTTGGTTCTCATCTGCAGTTCTACATCCACAATAGCATCCGATTACTTCCCAAGCAACGTTGTTGTCCAAAGCAAGGTTAAAGCTCTGAGGATGTAAAACTCCTCCACATTTTGGACAAAAGTTCTGAACGAATATTGTGAATATCGGTAGGTATTGTAAATGTATTTAAACAACACATGGCTTTTATTGGTTTTACATTCTCTCATCTGAAATTCGTGTTTCAACTGGATTCCACCTCACTTTTACTTTTCCACCTTCCTAATCAACCTTTTTATCTACCTGTATTCAATTTGCCAATCATGGTGTATTAATTCCTAGTTGTAGTATATTTCACATATTTTGCCTTTTTGAAGCATATTTTGCGTCAATTGAGTTGATGGTGATTTATTTTCTTTGATTTAACTTATCTAACAAGTAACGACTTGGACCCATAACAAATATTCATGAGAATAGATTAAAAAATGTGATTCACTTGCTATAAGAAAATGAAGACGTGTTTTATGGTTTTGTGCAAACACAAATTTAAATATATTAATTTATTAAAATTAATTAATTTAAATTTTTTAACTATATACAAATCTATCAAAAAGTAGTTTTGAAGCAGCCGGTAGCTGAGCCGATAAGCTAGTAAATTTAAAGATAAGAAATATTTCAAATAATCATAACAAAAAAAGGAGCTCCATTATGTATTTCCTTTTCATTAAAGACTTACTGGAAGACATAAATAAAAACAGTATTTAAAATCGGTTAATAAACGTCCATATGATTCCAGTTTTGCAACCTGTACGACCCAAAGCATGGAGCATGCTGGAGCAGCCTGGTGTTTGTGGTGGGTATAACATCAGACTTTGGTCAGATCATGCGATGGAGAGTAGAGTTGCAGTTCTCCAAAGCATTCAACGCACCAGGAGACGCACAGCCACAACATGAGGGCTTCAGTTAAATGGAAGGTTTTTTTTACTCCTGGAAAGGACTAATTCCTTACAATACGGCTGAATATGCCCTTTCGGAGCACGTGGCATGGGTCGTACTATCCTCAAGGCAGTGGCCAACGATAGATCGAAGCTTAAGCCACAGCCATAATCCACCTCTAATCGGATTGAGTGACCAGCGGTTTGGTTCCCGTTCCCGGGCGCAGAGCTCGGACTGAATGATAAAGTTCTGGTTCGGTTTGCATTGGGACTGGCAAAGTGGAGGGTGGAAGGAACAAAAAACTATTCCAATCTTAAGGCGACACGTTCTCGCATGCCGCATGGAACGGACTGGAAGACTCTTAAGGGAATGAATTCATTTCCCCATTCTTCCGGGACTGATTATTCGATCCCCTTGCCACACCGCGAAATAAACAATGGTAGCACAATATCCGCAAAATTCAGTAACCCATCCGAGCAAAGCGCCTTCCGCAAGATTTGCTGTGGATTTGAAATTTATCCTTTTTCGTTGTGGCCTCATGCCAAAGTTTCTCGATTGAATTTCGGCTTCGCTCACCCGTGCCCAAAATTAATGTATGAAAAAGCGTGATAATTCTGTCAATTCATATTTACCGAACATCCTGCCGGAAGGTTTCGGGAAGTTTTGTAGCTGACACGCTGACTGGGTGAAAAATGTAGTTGGGGTCGGGTGCAGGTGTGGTGTGCGGTTGATGGTGGTTCGCAAATTGTTTCAGATGGACGAGGGTGTGCGTGCTTATCGCTTCCGCAAGCGACTAATCACGCTAATCCTTAGTATTGTAGGGTAACCAAAGCGTCCCCTTCCCGCTTCTGTTGCGGTCGGTCCGTTTGAAGCGATAATAAAGTGAAATATACAGCCCCGTGCCATTACCGCTGGCTTGGATTTTCCATTAGAAGTAATGATAGATGTGCTAATCATGGGCCTGTCAGCGTGCGGAAAAGCAAACGTCGATTGCAGTGATTGATGAAGCATAACTTTCATATAGGATTGAGAGTTGTGATCGGGAGGAACTTTGACAGGGGGTTGTCATTAGAATATTAGTGCTGTATTGTTGGCAGATACGGAGAATATTGAGAGAACCCATCGTTTTTTTTAATATCTATAACACAATGCCATATTTTATCCCATTATTATTAATATTAAATAAATTATTTGTTAATATTAATATTTTTAATATCTTAATTTTCACATGTCAAATTATTCGCCCTTTTTAAAAATTTAGTACACTGCAAGGTCAATAGAATGCGGGCATTATGAGGAAAATAATCAGAAAATCTCTGCATTTTTTACAATTTTCTATGTCCAAATAATAACAACAAAAGTGAAGTAGAAATACAAACGGAATGTCAGCAGCCAATAAAAGCCAATAGTAAAATATTTCTATGCTGTCAAAAATAGTATTTTCTTCGGGAAATTATTCCCATCAAATAGTATCCGTATCTCGGCACAATATTTTAAAGAGGTATTATTATTTTCTAACGCTAATTAAAATCCCCTCCCCCCACCCGTGTTTAGATTACACGCGACGCTACTCTTATCGCGTATTTATTGCGTCCGTACGCTAATCCGACGCATCTGATAGTGTGCATCGGTCACAGCGAGTCCGTGATAGCGATGATTTCGCATTGTCTGTCAGAGGCGTGAGGTTAATGCAGGCTTTAATTCAAAGCGGCTGTCCACGTTATCGTGAGAAACATGCTACATGAACCGATCGATAAAATACTTGAAATTGATTGCAGCGAGCGAACAAAGCCATCACAGCACGCTTACACCGACGCTTAAATGCGGCCAACACTCTTCGCTTTCGCTTCACGTGCGTTAGACTTTCGGGGGAAGCTCGAAGCTTGAACATTGCCCGAATCCTTTCCGCGTGTTTGTACGCTACCTGCTGTAAGGTAATCAAAACATTACCGACGTTTAGAGCAAAAGCAATCGGAAGCCTTAACAATGGCACCGTGTCGCAGTAGCGATTCGATGAGTCAATACAATTATTTGCAAACAATTGTATGTCTTCATCAGTGAATAATGCAGCCACCATTTGTATGAGTCATTCGTCTGAAATTGGCGTTAGAAGCCATCGAAAACAGGTGCTTCCATTAAAGCTTACCTAGCGCAGGTTGTGGCCTGTTTTAAAGTGAGACTAATAAATCTTTTCATCGAAAGAATTTACGCCCCAACTCTTATCCCCCTGGTTTGCAAAATTTGGCAGTTAAAGGGGGTCGTTCCATTTAAAAGCGTACTCGGTTGCTATAAGTTGCCGTACTTTTAAAGCAGAGCAGAGTGGAGAAGCCATATGAAGCATGGTTAGTATTCTGCCGAGCTTGCATTGCACTCTGTTATGTGTGCGGTAAAAAAAAGGGCTTGGAAAATCCCCAAACAGTGGCTTGGATGCTGCTGAATGCAGACTGCAGGCTGACGAACATATGAACACAAACAAACCAGCCGTGCAGAACACGGTACGGACTTATCGCATTTGGCGTACCACCACCAACTTCGGCCGGAACATGTTGGAAAGTTCCGGCCGCCGGAAGCAGACAGGCCGTGTTTCCGGTACGGATCGCAACCGACACAGCCACACCTGCACGCCAGGTGCATGCTCCTGTTTTCACTGAAGGTGTTTGCGAGTGTGAGTGTGTGGGAGGTGCGCGTGCGATTGCACGGCTCGTTTGTCAGTAAGGACTTCCGGTTCGGTTCATGGTGTGCATGCTGATAAGGAACGCAGGCGCTGCGGTGTGGCGCACCGAAGAGCAGCATTTCATAGTTTGATTATTCTATTATTGAAAATTGGATTCTGCACTCGCTACCTCCGACAGGTGCCTCACGTGAATGTATCACCATTTAAGCACTCCAGCACGCCTGGAAGTGTTAGGGTGGTGGTGGTGGTGGTGTCTGATGAATCAATTTCAACTGCATCATTGATGCACTCGCCGGGCCATGTCACCGCGGCGGCGCGAAACGAAGCCTTCTGTGTGTCCGGGACGCGTAAATCATGCAGTTTGTCGGCACCACTTTTTAGTGGCGACGAACAAAACACAAACGCTAAACCAACAAAAACGGAAGCGATAGGCTTAGTTTCGATTGTGGAAGATGGCAGGGCGTGGCTCGGGTGGACAGCACCATCAATAACGTGATCCGTGCCCGTTTATCCGCTAGGGGAACGGAAGCTTTTGTTGCGACCGAGCACCGTGTGTTTGTGGACTTTGTTATCATTTTTTTTTTCAAACCTTTCTATCGTCGTTTAATTATGCCTGGTAGTATGTTTTTTTTGTTGGTGAGGAAGCAAATATTTATCACTGATTTAGCACTCGCCAAATCGATTCGTGTGTGTGTGTTGCTCGTGGAGTCGGGACTGGATGTAGCAAGGAATACTTTAAGTGCAAGTATTCAATACTGACTATTACGGAAAAATTAGCAAACAATGTCGGTTCAATAAGATTTATGCGTGTGAAAATATGCAAAAATGTTTATACTTGCTGGTTGTTGAGTAATAAACAAAGCCGTAAGGCGAATAATATGCTATTGTATGTCCTGAATATGCCAAATAATGCATATTCTTAGTAATAAAAGTTGCAAGGGATCTGTTTTTGGCGGAAAGCTTGACAGTTAAGACCAGATATTAGCCATTCAGAATGACACTAACAGACTAGAACGCCATATTTTGTCAAAATGTGTAAACTAACTACATAATCATTCAGTATAAACACAGGAATAGAAACGTTCGAAATGTTCTGGGAACATATTTCAACAATTCAAGTTGAAATATGTTGGATGAGTTGAGAGAAAAAAATATGGTGAGAAATTATACGTAACACTCTGCACCGCTCTCACCGTAATCACTCAAACGTAAACGATAGTCTTATCTTAGTATATCAACAATGCAACATTTGCTAGCTTTACCAGCCTCATAAATGAAATACATCCAAGTGATCCAGAAAATTCCCCGCCAACAAATCGAAACCGATCAGTGATCGGTGCGCTCGAGTTTCTTTATCCGTTTCCGGTGTCCATGAAGGCAAGCGGAACCGAACTGATTTTCTATCCCGAGCACAAACATCAGCTGCACTGTTTTCGTCATCAGCCGTCGCTTAGTCACATGCTGCCCTGTGACGCGCCCTATCGTTTCGACAGTGAATAATGGTGACGCCATTACTTGGCAAAATGTCGAGCATGACGGTTCGCTATTTGTTCCAGATGCTGGGCGATGGACGCGGGAAGCCAATGGATGCTCCAAACTGTCAGCTATGGCTGAGGTTTTTAGTATCCCAATCAGGTGTAGTCGGTGGTCAGTTCTTATCGAAGCCGCGAATGGCTGCTCGAAGCGTATCGGCAGCCAACAAACCGGCTGCAACTGACTACGTTGGTACTTCCACCGTAGGGGAGTGTGCGAAATCCGACGATGTCTTTATCATCTGTCCGAGGCGTGTTTTGGTTTATTGGGCTATGGCAGCGTGCCATCGATACCACCGGGCATGCAATGACTCAATTGGGGAGAATCCACTCGAACCGTATTTATCTTATCACCCTGTCGAGCGCCCGTGCGTCCGCAGCGGGGAAGGGAGCTCCATTGCCGGAAGGTACCCAATTTCCTGTAATATGATGCGAAAAAAATCGTTCGCGTTTTTGTCCAACCAACACATCTACACCGCATACGTACACGGAGCGGAGACAATTGATTATCGGACGCTCTGATAAGAGCGATCGTTAAATGGTGAGATCGTATGTCATAAGTAAAAGCCACCGGCAGAGTGTCGCTATTCGTCACTGCGAACTGAACGCTTCCGGCAGGTACATCGGTGTGCCGAGTGGCGTGGGACTAGATTGTGTCCAGTGGAAAAAAGTCGGTGCGTTACTTGGTGTGAGCTTCAGGTTGGCAAAGGTGTGTAGTGTGAGTGAAACTTGTGTTGATTTTCACGAAAATTGTGTGAGTGTTAAACAAGTGAGATTCTTAAGAAGTCTGGAAGAGCCTTTGAAGATAAAAACATCTCAATATAAAGTTGTCTAGAAGTTAAGCGATTTTATCGGCGCGATCGGGAACAATAAATAGCTCAGTTTTTAAAATATAGTCCCGAATCTCGTTAGTGATTAGGAACCGAACAAAAACGTGGAAGCGTACTGTCATGTTTGTTTACATTCATAACCAAAAATATTATTTTTTTCATTTGATTTGAGTGGAAAAATATTGAAATAACTATTTATCGAAACTGTGATTTAACGATTTATTTAACGAGGTTTTAGAGTGATAATTACGTTTTTACTGAATTATTTACCAAAATCGTGCCCCACCATTTTTCGGCAGTAAAAACACATCCACATATGGAATCAAATTTCAGTCAGCTGTCAAAATCGGCATTTGCCAATGAAGCGTCGTTCGGATCGCTAAATGAGTCTGTCGTTAAAAGATAGTATTTCCGGTTGGTTACTAAAATGACAATCACAAAAAACAACAACTATGTGGTAGACAAAAGACATGATTTCATTATTGATGACTCAAACATGACTCAAATGACTGCATGACTCAAAAATGACTACAAAAATGTTCTTACCTACACAATGTTGAGTGTTTCTTTTGTTGCTTACTAGCAACACCGTGTTTTAGCTTGTTAGCAATTGTAAAATTTATAGGAAGCGTGATAAGAACTTGAATATAACACAGCCAGTCAAATAAAGCGGTGTATGCCCTATTGCCATGGTCGGAATATTTGCACTTGAAATTTGCTCCCTAAGCGGAACACAACCCATTGACAAATCAGTGCGATCAGTCACAAGACACCAGACAGCTTCTTGTGGTCACGTTAGCAGGGTGATAAGATAGTACAATCACGCCCTCTAATAGCATTCGAATTTCTATTACAGAGTCACACTATTGGCCCTGCTCTGGTTGGTTTGAAATGGCGACCAGTAACTGGGAGAAGTTCGTGCTTCTCTTGTGGAAGAACTGGATCCTTCAGAAGCGCCACTACATCCAGACACTGTTCGAAATTCTGATCCCGGTGCTATGCTGCTCGATACTGTTGCTCGTCCGCGGGCTGGTCGATCCGGAGTACATCGACCAAAACACGGTGTTCAAACCGCTGGAGACGGACAGGTTGACGCATTTGCAGCGGTTGGCAGAGGATAAAGAATTCGAGTTTAAGCTAGCCTACTCGCCGCGAAACAATCTGCTGGATCAGATCGTCCAGGAAGCGGTCAGCACGCTCAACGCCAATGATCCACAACAACGTTTGACGTACGCTTCATACGCTGATGCCCGGGAGATGGAGAGTGTGCTGGCGGAGTCGTCGTTTCTGGCCGGTGTGGAGTTCGACGATAGTTGGGCCGACTTGACAACGACGGACGCTGTGCCGGATAACTTAACCTTCGCCGTTCGCTTCCCTGCCGAGCTGCGTGATGACGAGTTTCAGTTCTCGAACTGGATAACGAACCTGCTGGTGGTGCCATTTTCACCACGGCTTCGTAGCCCGGTGCTGGATGATGGCGGATCGCCGAGCTACTACAACGAAGGATTCCTCGGCATACAGGGTGCGATTTCGAGAGCGCTGATCGGTCGGCGTTCCCCGGGGGTTCAGCTGCCGACGGTGCACGTTCAGCGGTATCCGTACCCACCGTACTACGACGATGTGATACTGGAAGCGTTGCAGCAGCTGCTGGCGCTTATTATAGTCATATCGTTCTTCTACACCTGCATCAACACGGTGAAGTACATCACGATCGAGAAGGAAAAGCAGCTGAAGGAAGCGATGAAGATTATGGGCCTTTCGAATTGGTTGCACTGGACGGCGTGGTTCGTGAAGTGTCTCATACTGTTGACCGTATCGCTGTCACTGATCACAATTCTACTCTGTGTAGGTTACTGACGGTTCGACGCCGTGTGCATTAGTAATCGCAAGACTCAACTTTCTTACCTTCTCTTTACGCGCACACACAGGTTCCCTTTAGCTCGGCGGCAATATTTGAGAACTCCGACTGGACGTTGATATGGTTCTTCTTCTTCGTGTACAGTATCACGACCATTTGCTTCTGCTTCATGGTTAGTGTGTTCTTCAGCAAGGCTAACACGGCCGCTGGGCTGGCTGGTATTTTGTGGTTCGTGTCGCAGCTTCCGTTCAACGTGAGCCAACAGAACTACGACGAGATGGGAACGGGTGCTAAGTTGGGCATGTGCTTGCTGCACAACTCCGGCATGTCGCTGGCGATGTTCCTTACCGTGCGGCTCGAGGCTACAGCGAGCGGGTTGCGGTGGTCCAACCTTTTCGAACCGGCAACCATCGACGACGGGTTCAGTGTGGGTTTGGTGATAGTCATGATGCTAGTGGACGCCGCAATCTATCTACTGATCGCACTCTACGTGGAGCAAGTAATGCCCGGAGAGTTTGGAATAGCTCGTCCGTGGTATTTCCCGTTCACGAAGGAGTTCTGGTGTGGAAATCGCACCCCAACTCGGGACACGCTGTTCAACCGCGACGACCAGATTGCGTCGACCGAATCGCGCTACATCGAACAAGATCCGGCCGGGTACGCCGGGGTGGAGATCAAGCAGCTGCGCAAGGTGTACAAGGGCAACAAGGCCGCCGTGGATGGTTTGAGTTTGCGTATGTACGAGAATCAGATTTCCGTGCTGCTCGGTCACAATGGGGCAGGCAAAACGACCACCATGTCAATGTTGACCGGTGTGTTTTCGCCCACGTCCGGTACGGCACTCATCAACGGGCACGACATTCGCACCGATATCGGGGGCGTCCGATCATCACTTGGACTCTGCCCGCAGCATAACGTACTGTTCGACGAGATGACGGTGGACGAGCATTTGAAGTTTTTCTCCCGCCTAAAGGGCGTCCCGGTGGGGGCGGTTGGTGAAGAAATCGATAAGTACCTCAAGCTGCTCGAGCTGGCCGATAAACGTGACGCACAGTCGCACACGCTATCGGGCGGTATGAAGCGCAAGTTGGCCGTCGGTATGGCGCTGTGCGGTGGCTCGAAGGTTGTGCTGCTCGATGAACCGACCTCCGGTATGGATCCGTCAGCACGGCGCGCGCTGTGGAATCTACTGCAGAAGGAGAAACAACATCGCACCATGCTGCTGTCGACGCACTTCATGGATGAGGCGGACGTGCTGGGCGATCGGATCGCGATCATGGCCGAGGGCAAGCTGAAGGCGGTCGGCTCACCGTTCTTTCTGAAGAAAACGTTCGGCGTTGGGTATCGGTTGATCTGCGTGAAGGATGCGCGATGCGATAAGCAGCGCCTGTTGGGGATACTGCGAAAGTACATTCCAGATGTGAAGATTGATACGGACATTGGATCGGAGCTGTCGTTTGTGTTGAAGGAAGCTTACATCGATGTGTTCCAGCGGCTGCTCGAAGACATTGAGCAGCAGATGGAGAGCTGCGGTATTACAAGCTACGGTATATCGCTCACAACGATGGAGGAAGTGTTCTTGAAGTGAGTGTTGAAAGTTGTAGAGGAAATGGGGAAACAAGTGTGATCTTCCAACTGATAATCCTTACGTTTCAGAGCCGGTAGTGATAGCTTCGATGAAACGGGAACTCATACAAACGGTACCGTGGTGGAGACAAGCAGTTCAGAATGTAAGTTTGAAAGACAACGCAATAACCACACGGAAACTACTAAATAAAACACTTTTCTTTTTTCTTTTTTTTTAGATGCTCTTGATCGATTGCACCTTCTCATTGGCAGAGAGCTCCTATTTAACCAAATACAAGCACAGGTCTTGAAAAAGTTCCTTTCGACGATACGTGCCTGGATCCAGTTGGTGATGATGTTTGTTATTCCGATATTCTTCGTCTGCATGACATTCATCATTACGCGCAGTATTTCGGCTGGCAAAGATCTTCCCGCGCTGAAGATATCGATGGACGACTACGGGAAAGCGATCACCGTGTTGGAAAGAGCGAACGGAGATCCGGCACGGATCGATGCGTACCAGAACATGTTTGCAGCGGATGCTGATCTAGTCACGATCGATGAGGACATGACCGAGTACATCATTCGCAAGGTTAGCGTAAAAGAGATTAAATTGTTTGAAGTATTTTTGTTAAACTTACAATGCGATACTACTTTCAGTCCAAAGAGGATATTGCTTCAGTCAACACGCGGTACTTCGTGGGAGCTACCATCAGCGGTGGTTCATCGTACGTTGGTTGGTTCAACAACAAGGCCTTCCACACTGCCCCGCTAGCATTGAATTTAATTTACAACGCAATCCTGCAAACCGAGTGCAACCAATGCCAGTTGAACGTGATCAACAAACCGCTACCGTATCGGTTGGACACGCAGCTGAAGAAGCTAAACACCGGCCTGAATGCTGGATTCCAGCTTGCCTTCAACACGGGCTTTGCGATGGCGTTCGTGTCCGCCTTGTACATCATGTTCTACATTAAGGAGCGCACGTCCCGGGCCAAGTTGTTGCAGTTCGTTAGCGGCACCAACGTGACCATGTTCTGGACGGTGGCATTCGTTTGGGACTATGCGCTGTTCGTGCTGAACAGTCTGGTGTACATCGCCACGGTGGCCATCTTCCAGGAGGAAGGTTGGTCAACGTTCGGGGAGCTTGGGCGCGCGTTCCTGCTGCTACTGTTCTTCGGGTTCGCCACCCTACCCGTGACGTACTTGTTCTCCTTCCTGTTTAGCGTGTCGGCAACCGGATTCGTACGCATGATGTTCATCAACGTACTGTCCGGGGCGATCTTCTTTACCACGGTCAATATTCTTAAGTTTGATGGTATCGATCTGAACGAGGTGGCCGAAGGGCTCGAGTGGGTCTTTCTGTTCTTCCCCAACTTCGTGCTCAGCCATGGGCTAAATAATCTCAACGCAGCTTCCAGCACCGAAACGTCGTGCAGAAATTTCTGTGAGCTGCTTGGACCGCAGTGCGTCATGGGCAACATGTGCGCGTTACGTGCACAATGCTGCGATCTGGAGGTGTTTTCGTTCGGCAAGTTTGGAATCATACGAAACCTCCTGTTTTGTCTGCTGATCGGATGTGTCAGCTTCGGTCTGCTGTTTGCGATGGAGTATGGGGTGTTGCAGCGATTATTCCAACGGAAACGTAACCCCGTTCCACCGAATACGGATGGTCCTATGAACTCCGAGGTGGATTCGGATGTGTTGGAAGAAAAACGGCGCATACAGAATCTCAGTCGGGCAGATATCGATGGGCACAACTTGCTGTTGCGCGATGTTACGAAGTATTACGGAAATTTCCAGGCTGTAAACAACCTTTCGATCGGAATCGATCACTCCGAGTGCTTCGGGCTGCTCGGTATCAATGGGGCTGGTAAGACAACCACGTTCAAGATGATGACCGGCGATGAAGAGATCTCGTCCGGTGACGCCTGGGTGAAGGGTATCAGTCTGCGAACGGACATGAACAGGGCCCATCAACAGATTGGATACTGTCCGCAGTTCGACGCACTGCTCGAAGATCTGACTGGCCGGGAAACGTTGCGAATCTTTGCGCTTTTACGTGGAGTCCGTCAGAAGGAGGTCAAAAATGTGTCCTACATCCTGGCGGAGGAGCTTAACTTTGCGAAACATCTCGACAAGCGCACCAAGGCGTACAGTGGAGGCAACAAACGC
>JXWZ01009764.1:0-26623 GCA_000956215.1 Anopheles farauti No. 4
CAGCTGCTGCTGCTGTTGCTGCTGCTGCTGCTGCTGCTGCTGCTGGGGGGTCATCGCGACGGGTGGTGGCGGTGGCGGGTATCCCTTCGGGTCGTCATCTTCCTCCTCCTCGTCGGCGCCGGAGAACAAGCCCGCCTGCTGCAGTCCGCCGCGCTGGCTGCGCCGACCTAGTTGTTTTTGATCAGCCAGGTTTTTATACTCGAAATCGCGTGCTACCCTAGCGCTATATTCACCTCCTTCCGAGGATGTGATATCTTCTTCGTCCAGGTCCATCTTTTTCGGCTCGAACTGGATGTTGGGTTTGCCCTCGAGCGGTTCGTTCGTCCGGTACATGCCGTCGTACCGCAGCGTCTTCTTGATCGTCGTGTCGTCGAACTCGCTGTCGTCGCCCTTGCGCAGGGTTGCCCGCGACCCGGAACGGGACGGCAGCGGCAGCCGCCAGTCCGGGTCCTCCTTGCGCTTGCGCTTGCGCAAGCAGTACACGCCGCACACGATGCAGAGCATCAGCGGTATGATGACAGCAATGACAATGCCAATCGCAATCCAAGCCGTACGGCGCGAATAGAACACACCACCTGCAGGACACACAAAAGCACGCAAAATGTGGGATCGGTTCGTTTCTTCTGCCTCTGCTGCTTCTGTCAGACGCGAGGAAAGACTGACCAAAGGTAGCGGAGCAGGAACAGGGAGGATAGGGGAAGATATTGCCCAAAACTTTCCAATACCAAAATAAACCGCGATACTCACGCAAACACTCGGTGTATCCGTACTCCGGCACGTCCCACTGGCCGTTCTCCATGCAGATGCGGCGCGAATCACCGATCAGGAAGAAGCCCTCGTTGCACTCGAACGAAACGCGTGCGCCGGGCGTGAACAGGAAGCTAGACTTGCGCCCGAAGCGGGGCGTCTCCAGTATACCGCAGGATATAACGCGCCTGCAAGGTAGGAGCGTGTCAGAACGCGCCATCGAAAGCGACCTTTCCCCGCACCCCAGCCCCCGTCCACTTACTTCTCGTTTGTCGTCTGTATGTTGATGACGCTCGCGTGATAGTTCTTCGTGAAGTGCGCCATCTCGCGGCTGAGCGACATGCCGTAGTCGAAACGGCACTGGTAGCTCTCGCCGCACAGCTCCTCCGCCCGCTGTATGTCCTGCGATCGGTTCGGCGGCAGGAAGTTGACCGGTTCCCGCACGAAGTTCGGCACGAAGCTGGAGTTCGCGAAGTAGCTCGACGTACGGCCGAACTCGCGCGTAAACAGCGCCTGCCCGATGCCTTCCATCTCGCGATCCGACAGCATCCCTGCGAACGGTGGAGAGAAACCAGCTGAAGAAGCGTCCGGTGTGGGAAGTGGACTTAGTAGCTACTTACACCGCAAACCAAACTGGTCGTGCACCGTTTGGAAGTTGTTGACGTTGTGCGTTATGATGGCACCTTCCGGTGTGATCAGATCGTCCGCCATATCCCAGCTCCAGTTCCCGAACAGGCCACGCGTTTTATTCTGTCAAGAGAGCGTGACGTTAGGCGCTAGGCAAGGCAAGGCGTGCCCGTACAGCTGCTGGTACACTTACGATAAAGCTCCACGGTGTGTAGACCCGCGCCGTCATGAAGCCGTTGTTTTCGACCACCTCGACGCCGACGCCGGACGAGAACATGATGACCACCTCCGACTGGTTGAGGATGTAGGTCGGCGTGTAGACGGTAACGCCGTGGAAGTGCTGGAACTTGAGGCTCTGCCGGTCGAAGTAGATGCGCCGCTGGTCGGCGAACACATCCAGCCGGTAGCGCCACTGGGCCTCGCGCGGTCTCAGCCGCACCTCGATGATGGTGGACGTGTTGCCGCGGGCCGCTATCGACGTCAGCTGTGTCGCCATGACCGGGCCGTGGATGTTGCGTGCGACCTGCTCGAACCGGCCCTGGACGTCGATCCGCTCGCGGCCATTGTTGCCGCGCAGCAGCACGAACTCGCCCATGCCGTTGAACGTGTACTGCAGCCCGTCGAAGGTGACGATGTGCGGGTCGCCGAAGACACCGGCGACGCCCGGCGCCTGGTACGCGATGCAGTCCTGCGACGGGCGCCGCTCGAACCGGAACGTTTCGCACCCGACCGCCTGCTCGTCCTGCCACATGCAGCAGGAGTAGTACGGGCGGACGTCGTGGAACCAGGTGGACAGGGTCGGGACCTTGTTCGCTTCGTTCCACGGTATCTGGCCGATGTTGTGGTTGCGGCGCGGCCGGGAACCCCACATCTGATCGTAGGACAGCATCAGGTAGCCGTTGCGGTCGTAGCAGCACTGCTGCTCCGAACCCTGGACGGTCGGCTGCCCGGACCGGACGCAGTGTATGGCGCCACGATGCTGCAGACAGGACGGGTTCGAGTCGCGATCGCAGTCCGGATCGGGCAGAAACCGGCCCTTGTCGTGGAGCGCATGCTCCAGCGTGCACGGACAGATCGGGAGCTCGTGGGCGAAGTTGCGCAGGAAGCGATCGGTGCGCAGCCAGTTCTCGCACAACGCCCGGGGCCAGTTCCGACCGTGTATCCGCTCCCACTGCGGTCCAAAGTACCAGCCGAGCGGGATCGGTTTCGACCAGAGCACGCTGCGCGGTGGAGTGGAGAAAGTGCGTCGGTGAGTGGAGCCAGTTTCCCGGCGGGCTAACGACTAGTGCTACTTACGGCGAGATGCGCAGGTTGTTGTACTGCTCCGGGTTCGTCAGGTTGATCTGGATGAAGCCAAACTGCATGTCGACGGTGCGCGGGTTATCGCGCATCCGGTAGTTCGCCGGCACGATCGTGTACGCGCCCACGTTCGTCAGCTGCGTCTCCAGCATGTCGATGAACTCGAGCTCCGGCCGGATCGTTGCCTCCCGGTAGCCCCACAGCGAGATCTGCACGTTCGCGTTCAGGTTGGTCGTCAGGTTGAACCGGTTCCACGTGATGCGGATCCCGTTCGGGTTGCGCCGGTGCACGTCGTCCGTCTCGAAGAAGATCCGGTCCGTGGCGGTTGCGGGCGTCTCAACGAAGTACCGGCCGCGCCACTTGAACCGATCCGTACCGATCGAGATCTCGAACCGGATGTAGCCCTGCGCCTTCAGGAACGGCTGTATGCAGATGGCGCGGTTCGTGTCGACGACCGTACCGACGACCTCCTCCGTGTCGAACCGGCAGGCGATCCGGTCCTCCCGGTTGAAGCACGGCCCGGTAATGTTCACCACCGTGCCGCCCAGCATGTTGCCGGACTCCGGCGCGAACACCAGCGGCAGATGGGACGCGTCGATGTCTTTGTTGCACGTGCCGAGCATGATGCGCTCGTCGATGCGGAAGATGTGACGTCCGGGGAATCCGTTCGCCCAACCGCGACCCGTCAGATCGCGCAATACCGAGGCCTGGCTGTAGGGTTTATACTCGTACGCCTGCGTACCATTGCCCGCGTTGAATCCGATCTGTAACGAGCCGAGTGGGGCCATTAGACCTTGCAAGAACTTGCGACGTCCGGTACTTACGTAGGCCGGGACGCCTCCCTCGCCACCGGTGGTGTCACCGCCCGCCTCCGTGTGCGATGACCAGTTGATTTCCGCGTAGTTGAAGATCGCGTACGTGTACACCTCGTCCGTTGCCAGCACCATCTGGAAGCTGTTGGTCTAAAAACGTGCAACACCCGTCAGTAAGAAGGACTTCACCGCCCGAGAACCCCTCCGCAGCACCTACCCGGAACAGGGAGTTGTCAATGCCGCCGGCGAAGCTCATATTCTTCCACGTCGTGATGATGACGTGCTTCGGCACGAACGTATCCGAACCGACCACGCCCTCCCGGATGTCCCACATCACGCGCTCCCGCATCTCCACCCCGGCCCGGTCCGTGCGCGTCATCAGATCGCGCTCCATGCGGAAGTACACGCCGGGCGCACGCTGGTCGAAGTCCGTCTGGTAGATGCGCCCGATGCGGCACTTGGAGAAGAAGATCCCGATGAAGGACGGATCGTTCCGCTGCGGCCAGTCCTTGATCGGGAACGACAGCGGGTACGTGTAGTGCTCCGGTGGGTCGGAAAACTCCAGAAAACCGTTCATCGACACGCGCGTGTAGTTGAACCGGAAGCCGAAGAATGGCAGCTGGAAGTTGAAGTTCTTGTGCACCTGGGGCATCGAGGCGTGAATGTCGCGCTGTAGGTCGCCGGTGTCCTCCGGACCGCCGCGATCGTAGAACGGATAGAGGAAGTTACGCCGGATCTGGGCGAGACGGGTCGGGTTGATGATGTAGCCACCGTCGATGCTGTGGTTCGGCGGTTCTTTCGGCTGCACGCGATTCATCGGATCTGGGTGGGAAAGGGGAAAGAGTCCGCGGCGCGTTCGGGACGAGTCAGTATGAGCTCAGCTAACGAGGTTATTTCGCAACGAGTCTCCACTATCTGCGGGGTTGGATCCGTTATCTGATAAAGCCCTGCAACGCATACATGTAGTTCCCCAAGTTCTCTGGACGTTTGAGACATTAGACAGCGCTCAAGTGTGCTCTTGAATGCAAACAAAACTCTCATCCACTCGCTCTATCGACCGGACTCGATAATCGATTGATCGGTACAACAACAAAAAATAAATAAAAAGCATTGCCCTACCCTCATGTAGGGCATGAAAACTCCACTGACTGCAATCCAAACAGGGAACAAACCACTCACAACCCGTATCGTACGCACCCGATATCGCGATAAGACGTGTGTGAGTATACTCCACTACGAATTGTAGCATGAAAATTGCAACATAGCACCGCTCTGCTTACAGAGCCAAGCAACGCCGACCCTCGGTGCGAGTCATAGCACAGCCTAATCTAATCAATAATGAGCGTTCGCGCAAATGAATGTGTCATCGGTGGATAGCCTGCCGTCCCCAGCCTCAGAAGGGCAGGTGTGATAAGATAGCCCGAGGTTTCAATTTCATCTAGTACTGAGTACAACTGCTGCTAGCGCGCAAACACCTGTACATTAGGCAATGTCCTGCTCTGGTCCTGAACCGTGCACCAAACCACTCACCTTCCCAGTTGTAGTTGTTGTCGGACAGATCCAGGCTCGACATGAAGTCGTCGTACATGTAGTTGCCCTTCCTTTCCTTGAGGTCCGCGACGCCGCTCGCATCGACATCGACGTCCGCCAATTTGTCATTTAGTTGATCGTTGTCCGGCTCTTCCTCGTTGCCGTCGTCCGACGGGTCGGCCGCTTCCGCCTCGGCTTGATCGGTGTCGGATGCTGCGTTCGAGTCGTAGTCATCGTCACCGTTCGCATACGCGTCTGCCTCCTGATCGTAGTCGTCGCCGGTGACGCTGGTTGATAGGGTGATCAGCGAGACCGCACAGAAAAGCAGCAGAAGTAGCTTCCACCGCATGGCTGTGCTTTTGCTTGGCTGGCGTTCAGCACCGGAAATAAAAATTCGCACTGCGCACTAGTTCGTCAGCGATACACACTCCCGCACTACACAATTATCCACTAAAATCGACACTACCTGCTGACGTTAAACACTACTGCTAGCGGTTCGCTAGTGTATGTCCTGGGTAGCCTCTCCCACCTGCTCACCGTACACTTGATGTCTACTTGGGCCGCTAAGGAAAGCCCAACCGCTTTGGGCGTTGTCTTGTCGATAACTGGATACGCCACGAAGGTACGCACGCGTTTCTGATGGTGTCAGGATCGGTCCGAATTCACCTTGCGCACACCCCGGTATCGGGAAGATAAGCTACGCGAAGATAAGATAAGCGACTCGCAAGAGTAAATGTGCCCGGAATAACTCTAACTCCGCACCACAAAGCAACCCAAATAGTACGCCCAGCAAGTGGGAGAGTTTTGCGCGAAGAGGAAAAAAATTAATAACAGCCCTTATTTTTCCTACCATCTATTTCGTTACACCGTCGCTTGTTGAGCAAGCCTGTAGTGCGTCTGTATTTGTCTTATCATTTTCTTTATCATTCATCGGTGATAAAGATATGCGACTCGATGGTGGAACTAATGAAGGACCATGATTCACGGTTACATATTTCTCGGAATGCGGACTGATACATGGCCGAAGTATGCGCGCACCCCGTATTTAGTTGAGGTTACGGTTGAGGATAGATTTACTGTCGGACGTAATAATACAGCCTAGATCAATGGTCGAGTGTTGATGAATGTTCATTATGTATCAAAATTTGAACTTACCTTGGCTAACGCTCGAGCCAAACATTTTTCTCGAGTTCCAGTCATTGATTGCGGTTTTTACAGGATTACCCCGATTTAAATCTTACGAAACTACTACTTATCATTTAACTAAAAAAGGAGAGCCAACCTGGTGACGTGCAGCAAGTGCTATTTAATTTACTTTATTATGACACACAAGTCATGATATTTCGAACGAAAAATGCTGACTCCACTGGTTCTCAGTATTCTTGGTGAAATGATATCACATCATGTTCTTGAATTAATGTGTAATATAATCCAGAAATAGTATCTATCTCCACTCTGAAACAGATGTATCTTGAAGCTCTATTTCCAAAGCGCTACTTAGTATACTAAACACGCAACTACCTAGTGTAATTAAGTAAAATAATCCAACTATTCGCAGGGTTAGAGCAACTTGTTTTCTTTAACGTAGAATGAAAAAAAAATAAATACATGACTAAAACCCACATTGGAGTATATCCATGTTGTACAAAATTAAGGACGCGGGCTGAAACCAGTCCGTAATTTTGCATGTTTCATGTCCTCAAAGAATAGAAAAAAAAAACTCGGTGAATCATTCCGTGTGAGAAATGGTTGTACCGCTCATGCAGCAGGTCTGATTACCACTTGTGCTAGTACGGGCGTAAATATGATAAGATTGCAGGATAGTTTCCGGTGTTGCCGTTATTGCACCGCCAGATATGTCAGCAACGCCCGCGGTGAATCTATTACGGAACGGCACGAATTTGGGGTTGACCCAGTTTAAAGCTACGGCAAACGTAGATGTGCAAACAAAAAAGGTCCACATGAGCTTCCAAGACGACCTCTCTCAGCTTGGAATAAGCTTCTTCCATACTGCAGCACGAAATAACAGATGGCGTACGTGGTTTCAACAGATTCCAAGCCTACTATGAGTTTACTTAGCTAGGACTTTGTTTACATAATGTGGTAGTAGTTAGACAATAGTAAATACGGAATAAAAACTTAATATTAGTATCAAAACATACAAAAAAATAGATCTTTATTTTCTCCTTCTTCTTCAGTATGATAAAAATACATCTAAATAATCCTGATATTACTCATGCCATATGGAATCGACGTTGTTTCCATGAAATAAGCGAACGAAAAAGCTTTAAGCTCGTGGAAGCTTTTATCCGTGCAATGGCGTGCGTGTGATACGTATCACACAGTACGAAGCTTTCCTTATCGGGAAGGTGGATAAACTTTTATACAAAAGCACAGATGCGCAACTGAAACAGAACCAACTGCGTCGTGCTCACGCACCTACCGGATTATTTTTATTTTATTTAAAAATAGAAAATGTTTTTTTTTTTGCTTCACCTCTCTTCACATTCGTTCCAGCTACCCTGTAGCTTGCGTACGAACATGCGATGATAGGGTGCAGATACCACTACAACAAAACAATCGCCAATCAAAGTCTGAAGGCTGTACCTCCACGCGTATGTACGTGAAACACGTGGTTGCTTTGCCTGCGTCACCAGAGCACACCACAGCATCGGGATGCTGTTGCTCACTAGCACGTCTTCAAGCTCCCCCATCCAAACTTTTACGCAGATAACGTACGGGCACATGGTAACGACTGCAGTAGCATTGCGATTGACTGGAATCACGCACACCACCACGCAGGTGTACGCGCCACCCGACAGACACACTGTTTTTGGTGGTTTTAGTGCGCTCCAGTGCGGGGCCTGTGCAGAGCTTCCGTGCCCAGGGTGTCGCTGCTTGAGACGGCACATATCGGGTGTTGTTAGTCCGGCACGGCCCACTCCCAGAGCCAGAGCAGTTTGAAGTCTCGGACGTGTCGGTGTCGGTGCTTTTTCGCCTAGAAAAGGGGCCCGTCTGCAGGTTTCTTCACTTTGGTTAGTTTCTTGTCGCGAGCTAACAACGAGCGTACGGTCAACAGACAGACCCAAACACGCCATGGCCGGACTCTTCCACCTGAGACGCTACGGTGCCACCATCGCCCGGCAATGTCTGCTGCAACGAGGCTCATCCCGCCTACGATCAGTAAGTATGCCGGCGGTGTCCCCACAGAGCAGGACATTATGGCACCCCGGGGAACTGCCCGGGCGTTACGTAACGTCCACGGTGCACGACGACGTCCACGATCAACACGGCGCACCACGATAAGCCCCTGCTTGTAACAATTGCGCGTGTGTGAGTGTGCGAACCGTGCTCTCGCACCATGTCAAACGACAACGACGACGACGATCAACGAACAGCTCATTTCACTTTCAACGGCGCCTTCCGCCTTCTGTCAGCGTGGCGCCTCCCCAGATTGACCCCAGGAGAGTGACGTGGGGAAGCCGGAGTGTTTGTTTTTTTTTTCCTGTCAACCGATCAGCAAAAAAGAATCGTTACCATGCAGCGAACCAGATCGCTCCCGAAATATGCCAAAAGAAACGAACACACTCATATTTGCTAATGGCACTGCTAATTGGAAAAAAAATGTTTACTATGCTCGTATGCGTTCGACGTGCAGAATGAGTAGGAAGAGCAGCGATATAATATATTTGCGTTATTAATTCTTCTGTGAGGCAAGTGTTAAACAACGTTTGAAAAGCATCGTTTCTTGGACTGTTTATTTCAATTTATCGACGGATTGTTAAGTACGCATGGAGTCGAAAAATGTATATAATCCCGTCTAGATATGTAACAGGGATCCTACGATCGAGTTTAATTTTTTAAATAGATTTGTTATTTCGGATGGAAACGAAAGATAAATATAAAACCTCATTTAGATACACAACAGTGGACCTACAGAATCGAGATAATGGATAGATTTTCAAAAATGTACAAAACCCAATGTCTCAAGAGAAGAAGCAAATGTCTCAAGATATGTGAGGGTTAAAATAATAGAAACCAAGAGAAGAAATGATCGAAAATTGAATATTTATAAATGTCTCATGCTCTTGGAACTCAATCAATTGTAGCATAACGAACGTCGGGTGTTTAACGCGACTGCAAGTGTATCACAACTTCGTTCGAACCCACCGCACCGTATCGCATTCGCTGCATTATGCAGTCGCTAACCGGTGCCAGCTAGCCGTTGCTACGCAGTGCTGCACCAGACAAAACATGATTGAAATAATCAAAATAATTCCCGCAGCTCAGATCGCATGGTTGCGACCGTCGTGGAATGGGAATCGGGTTTCGCGTGTCGTCGCACATGGCAGCCATATTAACGTTCGTACTTGTTTACTTCTAGCAGACGCCACACGCGAGTGCCTGCGGTCTGCACACCAGCGCCGTCCTCGATCGGGTCGTTTCGTTCCACCTGTCCGACATCGGCGAAGGCATCCGGGAGGTGACGGTGAAGGAGTGGTACGTGAAGGTGGGCGACGTGGTCGAGCAGTTCGACAACCTTTGCGAGGTGCAGAGCGACAAGGCGTCCGTAACGATCACCAGCCGGTACGACGGTAAGATTGTCAAGCTGCACCACGATGTGGATGGGATTGCGCTGGTGGGCAAACCGCTGCTCGACTTCGACGTGGAGGACGAGCAGGAGGACGATAGTAGCAGCAGCAGCAGCAGCAGCTCCGACGAGGATGAACCGTCCGCGAAAGTAGAACAGGCTGCGGCCGGTGGACATGCGACCGGTGGGAAGGTTCTGGCAACGCCCGCCGTCCGCAGGATAGCGATGGAGAACAAGGTGGACCTGACGAAGGTGCCGGCAACGGGACGTAACGGTCGCGTCCTGAAGGGCGACGTGCTCGAGTTCCTGCAGGTCATCCCGAAGGGTACGGTGAAGCCGCATCCGACGTTGGTCGCCAAACCACCCGGCAAAACCAACGCTGCCTTACCGGCGATCGATCTGAAGCAGGCAGAAACGATCGTCCCGCTGAAGGGTATCGCGAAGTCGATGGTCAAGTCCATGACTGACGCGCTGAAAATCCCCCACTTCGCCTACTGTGACGAGGTGGACGTCAGCCGGCTGGTGGCGGTACGCGCCCAGCTGAAGGCGGAAGCGGCCCGCCACGGCATCAAGCTCACCTACATGCCGTTCTTCCTGAAGGCGGCCTCGAACGCGCTGCTCCAGTACCCGATATTGAACAGCTCGTTCGACGAGGCAGCCGAGAGCGTCGTTTACAAATCGTACCACAACATCAGCGTCGCGATGCAGACGCCGCAGGGGCTGGTGGTGCCGAACGTGAAGCACGTCGAGCAGAAGTCCATTCTGCAGATAGCGACCGAGCTGAACGCGCTGCAGGAGCGTGGCGCCAAGGGTGCGCTCTCGCCGAACGATTTCGCCAACGGCACGTTTGCGCTCTCCAACATCGGCATCGTATGTATCTGATCTGTCCAACCGTGCATCGAGCGCATGAGTGAACACTTCTCCACTTCCCGTCCCCACAGATCGGTGGCACGTACACGCATCCGGTCGTCATTACGCCGCAGGTCGCGATCGGTGGGCTCGGCAAGACACGCGTACTACCGCGATTCGACGACGAAGGACGCGTTGTCGCGGCGCACATTATGGTCGTCAGCTGGACGGCGGATCATCGCGTCATCGACGGCGTCACGATGGCCAGCTTCTCCAACCTGTGGAAGCAGTACCTGGAAAATCCGAACCTGCTGATGCTGGGAGCTAAATAGGCGGGTCAGGTTTGACGACATTCCCGAAACCAATATTTGTGCCGATATTGCATTTACTAGCGCGTAAGACCTATATTAACCTCACAAAGCTCCGCACGCTCACGACCGCTTGGAGCAGAGCTCCGAACTTCCTTTCCGATCGAATCGCATACGGTTGTGGTGTACGTGAGTGTGCGGGCGCGCGTGTGTGTAGTAAGCTTATTAACAGCAGAGTGTGTATGTTGGACATACAACGCAAGACACTTCCACGACCGAGTCAATAAACGTGAAACAAGCTAAACGGTTCATGTGCTAAAGTATGTCTAAAGCAAACAAGAATGTCTCTCCAGTTAATGGTTCGCTAATCGCTTTCCGTCAAGTTTATTCTCAGCGCAGGCGTACATCCGCACCTAACCGGCGTACGAATGTACATTCTTCCCGATCTTCTTCAGAAGCACGTTGTAGTTTTTATCTTTCCCAAACTTCTCGAACGATTTCTTCAAACCACCCACCATTTCCTTGGTCTCTTTATGTCTCTGTAGCTCTTCCAGGCAGACCTCCAGGAAGCCCGCCATCATCGGTGCGTAGTACTCGTTCTTTTGCGGCCATTTGAATCGCTTTGCCAGCATGTCGATCATTGCCTGAAACATGCGAGCTTTTGACACCGGGCGGTACATTTGACACGGTAGCTCCGTCATGCGCCAGGGATGAAGGGTTTTCAGCTCGTTATCGGAGGGGTTGAACAACGAATCGAAGATCGTATCGAACAGATCCGGATGATTTTTGTCCAGCCGAATCAGATTGACCCGTTTGATAGCGGTCAACATCGCACGGCGAAAGTAACGCGTCGAAGCGTCTAACATCGTCTTGTACAGGTCCTGTTCGTCCGTTTGGTTCAGCACCGTCTTGCCGTCTGCGGCGTATACGACATTCCGGGCGTCAATCGCAAACATCAACCCGACGTACGACTCGTAGTCCTTCTTCGGGATCATTTTCGGCTTCAGGTAGCGATAGTATTCGATGCGTTCCTGGCGAGATGGTAATATACGGATGAAACCGAGCAAATTCTCTATGTGGCGCCACTTGCGTCGTGGATTCTCGAAGATCCGATCGACGATACTTTTCCAGTTGTTCCATGCGCCGAGTATCATGTACTGATTGAAAGCATCCTGTATCCGGTCGGCTTCGATGGCGGCGACAAGCACTTGAGAACGCAGCTCAGCCACCACCCGTCGACTTGCGTCCAGCTCCGGTAAGATATTCTTCGACGGAATGATCTGCGCGACTTCCCTATACTTCTGCTCTATCTTGCGAATCACGTTCGTTTGATTCTGCAGATGCTCCTTTACAATAGAGACCGATTGGTTGATTTTTTCTTCATCCTCCTGTCGGCTTTTCACACACTTGTCCGTAAAGTCTGCTCCTGGGGTTACAATCTTTTTTTCCAGCACATCCTTCGGTATCGGACAGTAAGAATTTGCGTCAGGCTGCAGGTAGATACTCTCGGGCTTCGCTTCGTTCGCTAGCAGCAGTACTAGACAGCACACTACAAATCGGTTAACCATCGTGCACAGCTGTACTAGGTTCAACCGACGATGCTATTGTTTTTTTATATAAGCGAAGGCTTAACAGTTGATTGATTTAACATTGTCTTCTCTGTGCTACATGACATGTTAGCAAATAATCCCATTAATTACCATTAGCTGTTAGCAATAGAGCACCTGACCAAACGACACAGATTTGTTTCATCCCCACTCTTTCTAAGTCTAACTTGCAATGCAAAAGAATTTTATGTTTCCGATCGAATGTTTAAAAGTCGTGCACCCAATTCTATTTCAATTACCGAAGCGATCTATTGTTGTAAGAAAAATGTTGGCAAATTTTATCACTTTTTTCAAATGTTGAAATTTTAACATTTTTTATGTTATGTTTACACATAGCGTTTGCAATCCTTTTCTAAACTTATCCCACAGTTACTGAAGACTATACAATTCAATTTCTTCCATCACCCATAAACTTCTATACGCGGATTCGACGGTGTTGGTTAAATGCGGTTAAAAAAAACGAAAAAGCTTAATCATCATTTTAGACTTTTTACCAAAATACATCATTCCCATAGTTATTTTGAATTTCGTTTAAACTGGTGATGCTGGTTGGAAATTGTCCATTGGGCTCACACGCACACACACGGCCTCGCTCAGATTTGATTCCTTCCCATCCATGCATACGTGTGTACATGTACGCGTGTATGCGTGCCAGCTGTCAAACTCGATTGAGTTGTTTTCTTTCTTGCTGCCCTGGAGATATGTTTCCACTCCATCAGGGGCGGGGGGAGAGCTGTTGATTCGCCAGCAGGTTTTCTCACGACAAACGGGGAAATTTGACGACCCTCTCATCAGTGGAAAGGAAAACGAAAACTTTCCTCCACAAATTTGCGTTGCAGGAAGGTGTGTGTGTGTGTGAGAAACTTTGCTTAAACGTGATCAACAAATCAAAAAAGGCGTTGCAAGCGGTAAGTATTAATGGGTGGACAAATGCTTATCACATTAGGCGGCGGCGAAGGATGAGCATAATTCGATAAAGAACGCACAGAGTAGCATAGTTTGTGTGTGAAAAAATCAAACTTAATATGATTGAGCGCCTTTATGACACAAATTCTTCTCCTACTTGGATAAAACCAATGATTTTTAGCATTCTGCGGTGTGGAGGCCCTGTGGAGTGCGCAATATGTTGGTGAAGTAAAAAGAGCCAACCCATCCGATCAGTAACTAGCGTTATGGCTAACCCATTTGATGAACCGTCGTCCGGTGGCTTTCTGTTGGCCGGCGGCACCCACAACGATGCCGAAATCCTGGAAGGATTCCTGTGTCCGATCTGCAAGAGTGATCTGCGCACCCCGGAACGGCTCACCGTTCACGTCGAGCACGAACATTCCGAGGAGCAGGATCTGCTGAAATCGCTGAAGGAAATCTTCCACGGCATACTATCGAAGGGCAAAAAGAAAGGACCCGCCCAGCAGCAGCAGCAGCAGCAGCAGGCGGACAGCAGTGTTGGTGGCGGTGAGTCGGGCGTGGCGGTGGGAAGCGCCGGGACAGCGAACAATCCGCTGCTTCAGTCAACCAGCCAGCAGCAGGTCGGCTGCGATTGCGACCATTTCGGGTACTTTAAGGCGGTGCGCAATCCGCGGCTGGAGCGGTACGCCTCCGAAACGAACAAGCTCATCATCCGGCTGGACAAGCTGCTGGACGGGTGCCCGACCGAGCCGGATCAGAAGAAGCGGCACGAGCAGAGCAAGGTGCCGTGGATCGACGGGAAGCTGGTGAAGCTGTGTCCGAGCTGTGCGAAGGGGTTTGGTATCACGCGCCGCCAGCATCACTGTCGCGTTTGCGGTTCGGTCATGTGCGACGGTTGCTCGCTCTACCTTAGCTTTGATGACGCCAACCGGATTGTGCAGCCGAACCCGATCAGCCCGAACGATACGACCGCTCTGCAGCAGCAGCAACAAAAACAAGACGAACCAAACGCGGACGTGGAAACGAAAAGCTTCCGGGTGTGCGAGCACTGTCTGCATTTGCTGCTGAATCGCATGGAGATGCAGGACTCGCGGCGCGATCGTCCTGCGATTAGCCGGCTGTACGATCGCCTACGCCAGGAGCGTACCGATATCGAGCCGCACATACCGATGTACCACCGCATCCTGGACAGCCTGTACGAGGGTGACGTCATCTTCCGGCTTTCCGACGCGTCCGCGCTCCGGGAGCGCATCGGCCGATCGGCGGAGCGGCTCGATACCATTAGCAAAGCAATGCTGGGGCTCACGTTCGCCACCGGCAGCCGTGAGGAGGCACTGAAGAAAGCGCTCCGGCTGGCATGCATCGCTTACATAAAAGAGCGCATGCTCGCCATCCCACCGCTCCCGGTTGAGGAAGAAATCAAGCGGATACAGCAACGCAAGCGGGAGGAAACGGCCCGTCGGCTCGAACGGGAGCGGCTGCTGGCGCTGGAAGCGTACGAGCGGTACGAGCTCAACCAGGTGGCGTCGGGCGGTGCTGACCCGGCGTCCAACACGGTCAGCTCATCCAGCACCTCCAGCTCGTCCACCGCTTCCACCGCGGAAATGACCATCTCCACGGTGGACAACTGGAGCGGCATGCGACTCGGCCCGTCGGCAACCGTCGTCACGTCCGATCCGCTGCTCGATCAAATCAACATCGTGCGGGGCTACATCCGGCAGGCACGGGAAGCACTCCGCTTCGAGGAGGTTGCCACGCTCGAGCGCAACCTGGCCGAGCTGACGCAGGAATTCTACCACCGGCAACGGCTAGACGGTGGCCCCGAAAGCACCCTACCGGTACAGGCCGAACCGTGAACGAGTTACTATCTAACCGCGAGCATTCTAATAATAAACTGATGTATTATAGTGTCAAGAATAGATTTTATTTTTTATTTTTAATGATGTTTTTTTTTGTTTTGATTGGACTGTGAATATTCTGAATAGTACCTGACTTTTAATTGAATGATTAATAGTACCTTTTAATGCATTTTAATACTCCAAATTAAAGTGTTCCGTTTAGCCACTGAGCCACTGTAACAAAACCTTTTGTACACGGTTAACGCACACGCTGATAACGCTGTACCCAACGCAGGTGCTGCTTTTGTGCCAGGTTCCTAACGGTTTCTTGCAGCAGGTGTTGAACCGGACACCAACACATCATACAACTCCACACACGGTGTAGCTGCAAAATAACTCGAGGTTTATTGTTGGGACGAAAAGTTAAACGATTGATTTTTGATTTTGATTTGATTTTCGACTTTTGCTTTTCGTTTTACGATTTTGGTACACAACAAATGATGAAATCGGGTTGTATTGAATATGAATACGAATTTCAACTGAGAGATTGCAATAGAGTGTAATAAAAATTTTATTTTTATCGCTGCTTACGTTTTGATTTTACATTTTCTCGATTTTTGCATCTAAATAAGCTGACTAGTTCGAGTCAAACATGCACTTCGTTAATCTAATAATACCGGAGCCGGATTATCGTACCTTAGAATTGATAAAACCATCTTTTCATATTTTTCGTTCAATGCTATTTTTTATTGTAAAGAAAGTAATACAATTCAAATAATTCTAGTCATTTTTTTTGCGCGCGCGCACCTCCCCTCCTGCTGTGCAAGGGAGTTAGGTGCATTTTTTGTTTTTTTTTTGTAATGAAATACCTACTATTTCATTATAACAAATAAATTGGAGAAAAACGTAGTTTGCAATCCGTTACGATCGTGTTCAATATTCGAAAATTCAATAGCACTAACTAGTTTTTTTTAACGCACCGCTTCACCCACACCACACCGCGCATTACCGCATGAGCAAAATTCCGGCAAATTCGGGAATGTGTCACCACTCGAACAATCGTACCATTGCACCGACGCTTCGTCACGTCCTTTTTTAACTGGATCCGAAGTGTGATCGTGTCGGAAATGGTGTTTGTGCATGCTTTCGAACGGTGGTGGGAAGAGGAGTAGAGGAAGCGTGACGCGATGGCTGCCCGCTGTCGCAGGCCTTACTTCAAACCATGCTGTTTGATGAGCTCGAGAACCTTGTCAACATAGGCCTGCTTCGCTTCCTCCTGGCCCATGCTCTTCCGCGCGTTCCACGCTTCCCACTTCGATTTGCCCTTGAAGTCGAGGAATCCCGGCTTCTCGGTGTTGCAGTCCCCGACCGTGGCCTGTTTGTACAGACCGTAGATGATGAGCAGATCCGCATCGGCCGGCGTCTGCACCAGGTTCTTCACGTCCTCGACGGCTTTGTTAAAGGACTGTGCAAAAAAACAGAGATCGAACACGAAAAGTGGTTAGAAACAGAAATTTTTCCCAACAAGCACTCTTCTCATACAGGTGCGAAAATGATGGCCGTAAATGATAACCTCAACAATAATTTCACATTAAACAGCACACCTACGATCACGCCCTTCTGGCAATTATTTCACACCAAAGTTTACTTACTTCTTCGAGTGCCATTATTCGCGTTACAGTGCGATGGTTTACCGGTGATTTATAGAGCCCCGAAATATGGTCGCCTGCTCACTTGCTGGAAGAGCGCTTTACACGAATTGTCCTCGGAATGCCGTGCCGAATCTGATCTTTTACTTCGATCCGCAAATGTGAACCGATTGAATCCGTTCCGGATAAAATGCCGTCCCCAAATGGTGGGATAGGGACATTGAACCAATCAATTTTCAAAAAGCTGTAACGTTTGTTATGTTCGATTTTAGATTATTTTCAATTAATAAACAAAATATTATAAATGTTTCTTCAAATTAATGTATTATTAATTTCCAATCATTTTGTGATTTATCTTTTTATAAAATATAGAAATTTAACATTTAATTAAATTTATGAAAAGTTTGCATCCATTACTATAAAAAATAGATACCTGCCAGTGTAGACTATCGGGCTCGTTTTATTTGCCTATCTGAGCCCAATTTAAAATGTTTGCAACCATATAATTTTATAAACAAAGCTTAGGCAGGAGTCACTGCTTGTATAAATTGGACAGAATTCATCGTACGACAAAAACGCACGTCCGATGAGTTCTGTCAAATCCATACAAAAATTTGACACCGTACACGTAAAATACGCACTCCAGCAGTGTCTCCAGCCTTACACAACGGTACCAAAATGGCGTCTGCGAAAAACGCTACAATCTAGTCTTGTAGATATAAACACCTTGGCTTGTGTCATTCGCAGCGCTTTGACGTGACATTTGGTTTTCTTCCTCCTCCGTTTTCCTTTCCAACGTCTCGACGGGAGAGGTAGGTTGGTGTGCGTGTGCCTGCTGCAGTGTGTGATTTGCACTGTTGTGTGGTTTAAGTTTAGTTTGCATAAATTGAAGTGCGCGAATAATGCTGCAGCTGACTGGCAGTGGAGTCGAACGGGAACGATTTTGTTTCGTCGTTGTGGAATAAAGACACGGCAAAAAAAACTGCTACGCGTGTGGTGCGACCGAAACAGCTGCATTTTTCAGTACCGAATCGCGCGGCCCAGCATCGATATCCGGAACGGTGGGCTTTAAAGGATCCGATTCTGCTCACGGGCCGCAGGCGGCGTGACACGAACGGGGTAACCACACTCGTAACTCGTCTCATCCAAACACGTTAGGAGTACACCGTGGTGACGAAGCCCACCAGTGGTGGGCTGTTCGTTTGTGTGCGTACGCGAACGTGTGGCCCAAATTTGGTGTCTTGTGCACGTCCTGCCGACCGAGCAGACAATGCGGAGAGTGCCCTCGACAGTAACGAACGATTTCTTCTTTGCCCACTTTTGTTTTTAAAGGGTTGTAAACGTTCTCAAACAGGGATTCCGCACGCGAAACTGGCCCGTGCGCTGTGATTTCCATTAGTGAGTGTAGTGCGTGCGTGCGTGTGTTTGTGAGCGATAGGCGGATGTGCGCGCTTGTGTGCATGGGTTAATGTGTCGTTTCCGTGAATTATCGTGCGTATCGCTGCTGTGAGCCGTGACGGCGGAGTTTCCGTCCCGGTGTTTCGCGTCATCGTTCGTCCGCTGGCTAGAGGGTACGCTCGTGCCGTGAGTCCCCTACCCGATCGATGCCGATTCGTTGCGAAACGGCTGCCACTGGCGTATTGGTGTGGGTCTGTACGGGTACGACGGCAAGCGATACTTCTGCACGACGGCTTCGCCGCACGGTGCCTGTGTGGGAGAGATTAGCCCCATCTTCCCCTGCCTCCGACACGTAATCCCATCAACCCGCGGCGCCCAATCAACCGACCCAAAACGGTTCTCCAATCAACCAGGACACACACACACACACACACGGGTAACGATTCGCCAGCGTGGAGAGGCATGACGTCCTGTCACCGAACGCAACCCGGCAACGCTGCACCGAAGTAGAGCATCCGTACAAACACGTACAAACGTGCGACAGCGACACACGTCATCTACTCCTACACCGGCCGCCACACACGCACACTCCCACGCAGCAACGTTCGGATGCGCCCGTAACGAAGGGTGGAAATAGAGATCCGCGCCCGCCGCGCACAAAGCAAAGCAGCATCCCGACGAGTCCTTCAACTCTACCTCAACCATCCACACGGGAAAACGGAAAAGACCAGCAACGCAAATAAAGCAATAGCCGCGGAACGACACGGGTTACTTTTGTTGTCTTTTTCGCTCCATCTCCCCCGGTGCTCCCCCGTGGACGCTGAGCTAGAAAGGCAGTAGCAACCTGAGCCGGGTCAAGGTCGCGGGTGCGATGCTGCCAACGTACCAGCGCGTCGGTAGCGGTGGAACCGGCGGTACCGGCGGGTCCGGTTCCGTCACGAACCCGCTCCGGCGCTCGTTCCGGTCGCGGGAAAAGTGCCTGATCCTGCTCGTCCTCTCCACGTTCGGGTTCGTCTGCTTCGGTGGGTTCTTCTTCCTGCCGGACAACTTCAGCGCGGACCGGGTGCTGAAGGCGTACAAGCAGTTCCAGCGGGCCGGGCCGGAAATCTTCATACCGGCGCCACCACACGCACCGCACGGTCGCACCGGCGAGGAAGACATCCACCGGCAGGACGATCGGGTGAAGCTCGCGGAGAAGATCCGCAAGGAGCTGCCGGACGAGTTTCTCGAGAAGCCGGACACGGGCGGTGGCGACGACGGTGGTGGAGGCGGTGGTGGCGATGATGAGCAGCTGGCGGGCGCTGGCAACGTAGCGCCGGCTCCGATCGATACCGACAACAATCGGCTCCCGGTAGGACCGGCGATCGAAGGCCCGGCCGGAGTCGTGCAACCACCGCAGAACGTGCTGGCCGAACAGGGCGAAGAACCGGAGCAAGAGCTGCCGGGTACGGAGCGACGAACACACGGTGCCGCCGGGCTCACCTTCAACTCATCCATCGGTGAGGATCCGGATCCGGCCGTGCGCGAAAAGCGCAACAAAGTCAAAGAGGTAGGTAGGCGGGGAAGGGTTGAACAAGCGCCATAATGATAAGTGACACTATCTTGCCTCGCTACACGCTCACGCTTGAGAAGGGTAAATGGGTAGTAATTATATTAAAAAAAAAACCCGGTCTGGTGGGGAACGAACGCGATGGTGGCAGTTTCCGGTACATGTACGTTTTTTGTTCCTACACTGCATTTAAACCGCGTTTTGTCGCTGTTGGCTCCAGGTGAGCGTGAACAGAGTTTAATGGAATGGAATTTAATTAATCACAGGATGCACTCGAGACTCGCGGATATTGCTCAATTGGAAGGCTTGCACAACGTTGACCAGAAGTCGAACGTAGAGTCTTAAAGTACAAGAATAACCTCAATAACGTCATCGTATTCGGCTTACGTTGCAATTCATGCTCGGAATGGACTGAACGCACGTCAGCTAGTGGCAAACATAATTCTCTAAATATAAAGAGCCGAGTGATCGAGTCTGCGAATAGCAACGGAATCGAAAGCGTACAACCGTGTTAGTTTAGGAAACCACTTCCGGATCGTTTACACGTGCCTGTACGTGCGGTACCGGACTAAAGTGGACAGGTGAAAGCGATCACAAAAACCCGCGCCTCGCCGCGTTTGGTTCTGGAGCTGTTTGTAGGTTAGGTCAGTCATGGTGTTGTCCACTGCAAATTGTCGTAGTCGACTTTACTAGTCGGAAAGTCAATAAAGAGGTTAAGTTTCCGAATGCGGTTCGAGCAGAGGTCGCGTTTACCAACCGTAGGAGATCGAATCCCATCTCGCTCCGTAGTAAAGAAGAGAAAAAGGAGAGGGTTAAATACAAATAACCATCATTCCGAGCTCGATCATTAAATGCCTAGGTGGCAATGTGGTACGGATGGCGGGGTGGAGCGAAGTAATTAGCGAGCATTAGAGAAAGTAAGCGTTCCGTTGCATTTCGTGTGCATTCTTTTGTTTGCATTTATGCGCACTAATGTGGCTTTCAGGCGGGGCGTGCCTGTTGCATACTTTGTTGGCCTGTTATAAATATGCACGGGGCGCTCCGTGTTTCGATATTTCTTTTTTTCGTTTTTGTTTTTCCCCCCCCCCACCCTGAGGCAAGGCAATGTTGATATGTGGCGGGGCTGGTGGGTGTAAATATTGACGCTTCGTAAACGGCAAACCATCCAACACTCGCACGCGGTGAACGTGCTGTATGTAAATAATATTTACTTACCGCTGCCCGCACACCACCATTACTCTTCCTTACCGTGGAAGGGCTCTGGTGTGGTACAACCAGCACATGCAACTCCGGTTGTTGTTACGTACGCGGGTAAGTGTCACCCGATAATAGCTGCGTCGGTTCGACTCGATGGTAATGCAATGAGCTTCATTTTCTGTACAGATACATTGCTGATAAATTCTGATTTGTTGCACAATTTATGGACAGCAATATCTGAACAACTTGCATGTAGCGAAGAGCTTGTCCTAAAACACGCCACTTCAGTATGAAATAGTAATTAGCTTTCGTCGTACGTTCTGTCCTGCTTGAGGCAAACTTTTCAGTCATTATCTAACCTGCTTCCAGCCCGAGGAAACCGGGTGAAGAAATTAGGTCATGGAGCGAGGGAGGTAGCTGTGCCTATGTGTCCTAATCGCCAGCAACTCCACCCTTCCCCGCAACCACGTTCGTACGATTCGAACGAGATCGGCAAGTGCATAGCGCTGTATCAGTGACCTATCTCAACACCGCTGACCACGAACCTTGTTTGATTATGCAAATCTGCCCACAGCAGCAATTTCCAATCTTGTGCACTCCAGACGAAATCGCTCGTAAACGGCGTCCGAAATGCAAACGAAACGTGCCGGTATCCCATCAACACTTTTTGTATAAAAATACGCTGATGCTTGATGTAAATAAAAATAAAACACACAATTCGCTATTTTCACTATTTGCGGAACGTGCCGTTTGCCGCTTAGGTTGTGTTTTGTTTCGGTTCAGTTTCGAAATCGGCGTAAAATATAACGCAAACGACACACGGGGCACGTCGTGTAATGCGAACCGCACGGGTCGAAAAGGAAGCAAATTGAGAGCAAAAACAGCGCCGTTTGCCGCGCGTACGCTACGTGTGTACGATTAATGTTTGCTTTTTTTCCCCACCCCGCAGCCTTGTTTGCTTTCCCGATCCTGATGTTTTCGCTTAACGATTTTGTGAAGCCCTCCAAATGCTGATGCGCTTTCCGCTCGTGCCGAAGGTCATGGCCAACGGGATCACCGATTCGTGTATGGTGACTTCCGGTGGGCGCGTAAAAGCCGGCTTGAAAGCAGGGCGTCGTTGTCCTGCTGCGGATCAATGTCACGCCGGTCCAGGAATTACCGCCCGTCCGGATCAGTGATAGTGCGTTGTAAAATGATACGGCAGCTCCCGGCAGCAGCTCGTACGGTCCTCTCGCGATGTTGGATTTACCCCGGGTGAGGGGTAAACTACAGCATTGTGCTATTTGCACAACCCATGTTTTGTTCACAGCTGTATAATGTTTTCGGGCTTTTGTTCCATTTCGCGGAAGGGCTATTAATCTCGCACGTTTTATCTGCCATATTTTGTGTTGTCAGCGTTGGGGTGCCGGGCGGCGCAGTTCAAGGCTAAAGCGAAAAAGAGAGTGAGAGAGTTTTTTAGTTTTATTAACAACCGTCGCTATTATCTTACAGCTCTGTTCTGCTCTTGCTCAAAACAGGCTCGCTTGTGTGATGTTAAATCGTAGATTACCAGTGCGGTGACAGCGCAAATTAACGCGTTGTGCGCGTTACTAAATCGATCGAAATCGCCGCAAACAATGCTCGTTCGCTCTGACGCCACCGAGAAAATGGCGAACTTTGCGAGGGAATACAACCATCGATCAAACGCTGTACCATTTGCCCGGCAAACTGTGTGCGGCAAAAAAAAACCCCATCCTAGTGCAGTTGGGGGGAAAAATAGGGGACAGAGAACGCTCTAGTTAATACAAACAAGCACATCGTTTCACACGTCGTGCTCCAGAGATCGTGGCTGCGAGAGTGTGAGTGCGTTTTGCTCTGCTTCTTCGGGGTTCATTGGCAGCGTTCAGCACTGCACACACACGCTCGTTTGCCTGCATGCATAGATCGGATTGCGGTGTGCGAATTCTAGCTCGTTGTCGCCGGTTTTGACAGAACGCTTATGGTGTGACGTGGCCTATGGATCAAGGCTGGTCTGCGTGCGCTTGCCTGCCTGCCAGCAAGGCAAACGAGATCCGGGCAACGTACTGTCGCTAGCACACGCAGCTTTGATCAACGCACACAATCACACCGGGTGGGAAGGGGAAACCGAAGCAGGTCTCTCTTATCTCGTTCTCCTGCTCGCTCACTCTCGCCTTCCTCGCACCTTGCGCAATTCCGATGCAAAGATTGACTTTATATCGCTGGAGGTCGGTTCTTCTCGCACTGTCCGAATCTTCGTGGTGACGTCCGCTGCAAATAGACGAAGCTGGTTACAAGCAAAATAACGCACAAAATGGCCACGCACGATCGATCACCGAGTATTGTGCCGCTGCCGGGTTGTGCAACCTTGCCGGGTTCGTTTGCAATGGTCCGTGAGCGATCGAGCGGCTACTCCATTGTGTTGCCGGTGGCCTGGCGCCTTTTGCGAGCAGCTTGCGAAAGTGGCTCCATGTGTTTCCTCGCTCCCGGGGCAGCCCTTGGGAAAACGGTTCGGCACGCTTGGTCGTCGCTTCTCGTGCCGAAAACGCGACCCTTTCCACTCCGTCACCAGCACCGGCACCGACTTGGACATACGGTTTCGACGTGGAAACGCAAGGCACCCGATGCAAATGGTGCCACCGGCGAGCCAGCACTCTCGTGTTTGGTCATTTTGCTATTTCCACTCTTCGGCGCCACCCGCGGTTGGGAAAGTTTTTGTGGGAAAACTCGTGCCCGATGAATGAAGTATGGTGCGGAGTGCATTGTATTGGAATTGCGCAAGACGGTGTTAGGGACAAGAAATGGAAAAGAATAAGGTGTTTTCAAAACAGATGTTTTTTTTTATCGTTTTATAGCCGCTGGTCTTTGAAAAACAACTCTGATGAAACAGATTTAGAAAGATTTAAATCTTAGCGTTCCGAAAGCGAACTGTCAATGGAATTCTGGAAAAGCTGCATTTCAACCAAAGCTTGCGGCAGAATAATATTTATTTAAATAATAAAAACATGTTACGTAATTCATGTTTTTTTTCATATCTTTGTGATAAAGTCTCAAAATACTGAAACTATATGATTGAGTAGTTTATAGGTTCAAAAAATATCAAAGCAGTGATGTATATAAGTTAGTTTCAAAAATCTAAATTCTAAATTCCAAAAATAAGGTTGTTTTTCGTTGATAACATTATAGGCGTTTTGCGTTTCGAGTTTTATTACGCTCGTAAATACCTCGTGAGTTCATCTACTCCTGTAGCGACGACTTTAAACATGAGGATAGTAAACGCCTGACCACTAGGCAACCCGCACAGCACGTTGTTTTTCCAAGGAGAGTGAATTGAGCTTCTGAATGCAATAAAAACGGTAGGCATTCGTCCAGCGCTGAATACGATGTTGTCGCTAGGCAAAGGCTAAACAACAACATCAAATGAAACCATCCACGGAAGCAGGAGCGATGGCGGCTCTAAGCTCATACTAATGTCATGCATAGATGCTTTCTTTGTCCATTTTGTTTTCGTCCGGTATTGTGTGTTTTTGGTTTGATCTTTGTTACGGCGTGCAGATATTATAGGCTCCTTCCGTCCTCCTGTACACCCCGAGTAGCAACAGATAAGAGCATCTCGGACTGCAAACAACGAAGGAGAAGGAGGGCCTACTTTCACCGTGAAAGCGAGCGGCGGGGAAGGGTAGCGTCTTCCTTCGTTGTCCACCAGCCGGCGACTCGCACGGCATTCGTAAACGACACGCGACAATACCTCCTTCCTTTCGCACACCGCTTGGCCTCGATTTGCATTCAAAAGGTAATTAAATCCAACGCACACCAGCACGGCCGCGTTTAGATCATTCACAGCCGCACACATGGCGTTGGGTTGGTCGCGTCTCGGAAGCGTTTTGTGTGGTTTTTCGCCGACGCGGAAGTGGGACAATAAATTACCGATCGTGGTGTTGCTTCCTGCCATGCGTGGCTTCGAGTATACTACCACGGTTGTGCGACCTCCAATGTCGCATTCCGACGATCTCCGGCCAAAGTGGAGCAACACTCCAAATGTTGCAAGCAGTATAGGTTGAGCGTAGCGAGTTTCTTCCACGCAGATAGGGAACTATTTCTGACCGCTCGGGTGGGCGACGCCAGACGATGGTATGCGGCTGCGCATTGTCTCGAAATGAGGCCACAGCCAGCCCGGAGGAATCGACAAAGAAGCGGTTGACCCAGAACGCTGAGGATGTACCGTAAATTGTGCACACGTGGATGTCCAGGGAAGTATGTTTGGAGAGGTCTGTTGGAGTCGTACTTTCGCGTAGTATCAGCATCACTCTTTGTGCGTGAGTGTATGATGGCGGCGACTTGCACCGGACTTGACCTGACCCGCGTCGTACGATTCTGATCACGAACACCGATTCCTGGGGAGCTCCTGGGAAGTTCTTATCGTCGGTCTTCCTCGTTGGGAAGTAGTCGATCCGAAACAAACAAAAAAAAAAAGAAGCCCTGATACGTCGCAGACCCGGGGAGGAGCAGTCCACGTCGGGCGATAACGTGCTTGGTGATGTTCTCCTGCTCAAGAAGTGCTAACCCTACGATGATCTACTGCTAATTGCGTCGAGAGAGCGTGTCTCGTTCGGAGGTCACGGGAGGCTCGATTGTTGACCTTGCCGGATTAATGCTGTTTGCTTTGCCACAGGCTACGGAGCCGTGACTCGGGTCTCGAAATCATACGCACTCACCCGTGCCTGCGTGCATTATTTGCAATATTGGCTCGCTGTGCGTCAGCTGCAATGAACCGTAGCTCCGCTCGGTGGGTGTTTGCTTTGGGTGTCCGAAGATGTGACCCCGACTCCGGCTGCCTAGCTATTGGCAACACCTGGCAACACAAACGAATCGAGTTGAACAACATGCAGCTGGGAGCTGGGTGTAGTTGACGCAGCGTCCTTGCCTGGCGCCTAGATGAGGCAGGGTGCGTGCGGTGCAGACCTCCTTTCTGCTTCGCCTAATTGATGGTGGCGGTGGCTACTGGCGTGTCGTGACCTTCAACGTGCAGTGGAGCGCATTCGGTGGCGCTCGCCACGCGCTGATCTTCTTCAGGCGCGCGGATCAGCTGACGCAGACCTACCGAAAATGCACCGATCGAGCAATCGCGCTGGGCATGCCCTTTCGAGTTCGAGCCCTTTGGACGACGCGCACGCGTCGGATATGACGCTAAAGGGGGCGATTTTACAGAGCGTGAAGCCGCCGTTCGGTGGGAGGAGGAGCCGGACGACCGGCGAAACCTTGCCCGCTGCTAAGACTGCGTTCGCTCAAGGCTTGAGTCATTGATCACGTACATGAAGGAGACGGCGATAGAGAAAGAGGGCGCCGACTGTGTGAGCGATAGCGATTTACTAGTAGTAGTGTGGCGCACTATGGACCGATGTCGATCAAGAGAATGTCCACCGCACCCGTGTTCCAACGCATCATTTTTTTTTTGTAGGCAACGAGTTCCTCTAGGATTTTAGTGGAGTTGCAGCGTCTCGAACAATTTTTTTTTCGATTTTTCAAAACCTCTTCATCGCATCCCATAGTGTGGATCGACATCGAGACCGAGCGAGATACACATACAAACATGCACATACCACCGTCCCCCGATGTCTTCCAAACTTGCCCCGAGAGGTAGCGACTGGGACGGAGCTAGCAGTGTCTTGAACGACGCCGCCTGCACCAGTAACGATCCGGTGGTGTGTGTGGGTGT
>JXWZ01009766.1:0-14841 GCA_000956215.1 Anopheles farauti No. 4
CAACTTTGCATTCTATGGTTGACAAATTTCGTATCCAAATTTTAGATCCCACGTTTTGTAATGAACTGTAGGATCTCGGTGCAGTTTTATGGCACCGGTGACATCACAATCGAAACCGAAAAACAAATCCCAGACACAACATACAAACACCATAATGCATTAATAGAATCACCCGGGTGTACGTATCAGCAAAACCACTTACGCCGTTCCCCTTCTCGCCTGTCGAATTGGATTAAAAAGTTCATTCGTTTGTTCGCTCAAATGGAACTGTTCGTCGTTGTTTTTTTTGTGTTGCCCCTCTCTATTCTGAATTTGTGGCCAAAATGTGCCAAAAAAAACTGCCAGCGAGCATGATGATGCTCGAACATCCTTTCGTGCCCATCACACTGACGAACGTGATGTGGCAAAAGAAGTGCTTTCTCGGCGATGCCATGCTGTTGTTTCTTGTGATGCAAATCTAGTTTATTCAAATTTTCCTAACCACGGTTCCATGTAACTTACACCCATTTCTTTCCGCTCTACTCACAAACACATACTATGTGAACGATGTGAGCGAGGTGACGTCCCACCCCGGCTCTTATCTATTGGGGCACTCCCTCGACATCGGAAAAGCGGGGCGGATTGTTTACCGAGCGACAGCGACTAAAGGTACAAAAGGTATAAAACGGCGGCGAAACAAAACAGCAATACAATGCATACCGCAAACAAAAGCATCCTTCTGGCCATGCCCACGGGCGTGGTGACGCGGAGAGCCTTTTTTCTGCACCTTGGTGCAATTTTCCCTGGGTGTCCTTTTGCGCTTCCGGACGTCGTACCGTCGTACCGGTGCCATTGTATACGTTCCAGTCCAAAACAAAGCAGCAAAACAATCCTTGGGCATAATAAAAATAATACTACAACTTAACTGCACCGTCCTTCGTCCATTAAGGCGTCATTTTTACCGAAGGATGGCATATTCATGGAACGCGACCCTCGGCTGTGGCTGGCTTATTGATTTCCGTCGCAAATGAGTTCCCGGGAAAGCGAACATGAAACGGGGAGACCGAATCGTCTTTGGCGTTTGGTTTGTGCCCCACAAAAACTAGTCTAGCGCTGAGCCGCGCTGCGCCACGTCGCCAAAGGTCCGGAACTTTAAAACAATGCCCTTATTTAGAGCTGCCGGATGGATGTGAGAAACGATCCTCGTGTCCTTTGGGGCGCAGTCGCAGCAGCAGGTGGGTGCCCATTCTTGCCCATCCTCCGAAGGCTGAGCACCGCGAACTGAATAGAAGCTCCGCGGGAGAGACATCTCCACGAACAACGAGTCGCGGGTAAAATCCGCTCCACGATCGTCTCGCGATCGTCGCAATGGGTAGAAGGGGCAATGGGACGTGGCACGTACACGCCAATGATACAATGATACAATCATCATCGTCAGCCAGAATCTCGACTACTCGAAATGAAAACTGTCCGCGAGCCGGATGAGAACAATCGGGTTGCATCTTCACCTTCGTACGGGTGCATCGCGGACGAGGATCGCGGCATCCTTTGGACTATTTTTCGGCCATGCGAGGATGAAAAGAGGCGTGAGGGGTTTTGTTTGTTTTTTGTTTCTTCCCTAAATTGGAGAAATTGATTCCGAAACGGGAGGGCGGCTCACTCGCGATCGCGTTTCAAAATTGCGCCGATCGGCAAACAACAGTCGAAATGCATTCGGCGGTCTCCGGAAGCCCGTCGTTTTTTTTTTTGTTTTTTACTTTTATTGCGTTCAAAGATGTTACTTCTTCCCTGCTTCCCACCGACGGGCCGAAAGGGGAAGGATGCTGTTGAAATTTTCCTCCCGTTAAGCATTTCCGCCATCCCCGCCGAAGGGCGTTTTGTTTGATTATTGCTACCTCGTGTGTGTGTATGTGTATGATTTTTTTTCCCTCCGTTGACTTCCCTTTCGCTATTTAACCGCTTCTCCTTGTGCTTTGTTTTATCCGGTGTGCTGCCATGCAATCCCTCTTGCGCATCGCCCATTGGCTTGGCGTTCGCATTTTTCCCTAAAGAACTCATTCATCAATTCAATCGGCCAATCCTCCCCGGACCCTAGCGGGACCGGAGGGACTGGAGGTGGGATAAAATGAATCGCTAGAGCCGTTTATGTGACTGTTTTTTTTTGCTCTGCTTTGTTTTGTGTGTTTGCTCTGCTTTTGTTTGCTCTTTACATTGATCGTCGTGTCTCGCTGTTGGTCGTGTTGCTCATTGCCTGAATCCCTTTAATAGCGCAATCCTTCCTGACTGGCTGGCTTTTGCTTTTGTCAATCGGCACACCGTCCCCGATCCTTCCATTCATCGCGTTCGCGAACGGTTTCGGAGACTCATTTTTAGAACCATTTGCTTCCTTCGTGTGCGTGTGGCTGTTTTTTTTTTTTGCTCCGTTTGATTCGGTGCGCTTCCGTTCATTAATTCTTGTCAACAGCTTTCCTATCTTTGATTCCTTTCGGGTTCGATGTACGGTTTGGAAACAGCGCACTTTTTTATCCTTTCTGCATTTTATCATCCGCAAGGGACTTGCCATGGCCAGGTCTCGGGAGAGGTGATTTTCTTGCGCAGATAACGCGCCCGCGGTGTTATTCCAAGGAACTCCGTTCCGACGGCGACGAAGGACGAGCGCGATTTCATTTCCGTTTCGACTCGACTGGTTTTGCTCGTGAAATTAAAGAAGAAAAAACAACAGCCCTTTTTCGCAGGCGGAAAAAAGGAAGCACCAAACGATCGAAATTACTTCAATGGTTTTCATGTTCGACTAACATTACCGGTCGTTATCTTACCCAACATTCTCCGCAGCATTTTTCTACCGCTGTCTAGATATCCTATTTTCGGAAAAACAAAACACAAAATACGCCCGATTGTGCGCTACACCTTAGGTTTTGTTTTGTTTTTTATGCTTCCCTCACTCTCCCGTTGTACTTAACTCTTCACTGTGGCTTGTAAAATTTTCCAATTACATTCGCCAGCACGATAACCGAACGGCGGAACGCCGGCGGAAATACGCCGTGCGCGCAATATACATAAATCACGGTGGCACGTTTTTGAGACTTTATAGTTGCTTGCAGCGTGCCCCCGGGTGCGGGGAAAAGCGGCAGGACAGCGTCGGTTGAGAAATGATTCATTTTTTTTATTATTGTTTCATTTCATTCATTCTCCACTTTAAACGAATCGGTTAAGCGCAGTTTTATAGTTCCCCGAGCTTCTCCGCCATGGGAGCCCACCCGCATGTGGGGGCCGCGCTCGTTCCCGTGAGGACGCTCGAAAGAGTTGTAAAACTTGAAATATGGAAACCCATCAAAACAGTGAGTGACCATGGGCGGGAACGGAACGGATGGGGAAGCACCGTGCGCACGGTAAAGACCTGAAGGACGTATATAAAAACAAAACAGGCCATGAGAAATGTATTACTTAAACGGGGTAAATCACGGATGTTCATTGAGCCGGCTGATATTAGCTGCTTCGCTAATGATGTGTTTTTATTTTATTTTGTCGCTCAAATGGCCACTTTAGTGGAGCGCAATCGTTTTATTGTTGCGACCCGTTTAAGGCATGGTTGGTGGATGTAAATTTATTGTCCACGTATCGTTTTCCATTTGCCGTGAGTGTGTTTCTTGTTTTTGTGTATAACTTAGCGAAACTGTAGTGACATTAGTCAGCTTACTACTGTTTGATACAAGTATCGTTGATATACCTTCCTAAAATGGTTTGATTTATGTGGTTTTATGCAACATTTCCATAGATACATTTTGATACATTGATTACAAGTATTTGAAAAGTGGTAGAAATCTAAAACTGATACTGTTAATTTCGAAATCGAATCGAAATGATAAATACTTTAATTGGTTATAACGAATATAGAAAAATATGATTTTTTTTATCATGTTTTATACATGGGAGGGATAACCAGAAACTCAGTTAAAGTCAAATTTAAATCCCCGTAACTCAATTGTTGCCATTTACAACAGTTATAAAAAATGCAACTGAAGATCTTTCTTAGACATTTCTTAGTCCTGACAATGATTGGACCAGGAGATAGAGATGGGTAATGATACTTTAACTACGTTAATGAAAGCTTTATTTTGATGAAAAGCAATTTCGAACCACAACAAAAACATTTCTCTCACCATGTCTCCAATCAATAAACGGTGAAGGAAGAGAGATGGCACGAATTGAGCTCAATTTAAATAGGGAAAGAAATCCCGTACGAAAACGTGATTGGCATTGATTAGCTCTTTGCGGTATTTGCTAATATCTTATTTCCTGCATCACCACCAACAGTAGCCGCTGCACCCGCGCAGCATGCGCCCGCTACCGACTAAAACGCTTGCAGTTGCAAACCTATGAAGACATTCCAGCCCCGCAGTGGGAAAGATTTATTTTCGACCATTAAAAAGAAACAGGTTTCGCTAAACGATTTGACCGCCAACTCGCGGGCTGGTGTGGCATTTGTGGCAAGTCCCGGTTCCGTTCCGTGGCCGATGTGTGGCTATTTGGGTACTGTCAGTACTCACAAACATACACAGCCGCGCACGTCCACAGCCAACCCCATCCCCCATCGCTCTGCTGATCGCGAACGCCGTATCGTTCGCTAAAGTTAATTTCTAAATCCTAGTCCATTGCACCGTGTCTGGTTGCATTTGCACCGAGTCCTTCACCCGGCAAGGGCTCGCTGGCGCCAGCAGCTAAGACGGCGGCTCACAACACGAACGATTATTTATTTACTTTTTTTTCTCAATCTCCTCGATCTCTAATTGAAGCTCGAGACCACGTACAAATGTGACTGTTTAAATGATTCGTTTCATTAATCAGCATTATTTTCGACGACCACGACGGCGTCGACTACGATCTACTGTGGATCGGGCCGGGTCTGCTCAGGGTCTGCACCCGATCAGATCGTGGATCATGGCTCGATCATAGGTCCGATCGTTGAATGCATCTGATCTGATCAACCGGAAAATGGCTTTTGACGGCAGCGCCGAAGCGAACGCGCCCGGCCAAACGAAACCTGATCGTTGAAATAGTTTGCCCTTTTTATTCACTGGGTTTTTGTTGTTGTTTTTGTTTTTTTTTTGTTCTCTGCGAAGCGATTTTCAATTTCGTCCCGTTTCAACTATGTAATGATGATTATGAGCCCAACCACGACCCACTCGCGATCGACGCCATCGTCCATCCCGCCCGAGACTGGGGTAGTCATAAATTGTGAAATGAAAAATACCATTTTCCCGCGAACCGTAGACCGGTGCCGGGTCGTTTTATCGCGCGCGAAGAGAATAGAGTCGCACGAGAATCGATGCAACCGTCGGACGGCTGTTTCCATTTTCTGCAACTATGCTGTTTTTTTTTGTGTCGTACCACATTTCATTTGCCGCTCGGTCCATAATCACGTGAGAAAAGATTGAACTTTTTCGTTACCGGCCCCGAAGCGTTCTCGCCCCATCCCATACTGCACGTCGTTCCGCTTTACTATGTATGCATATTACACCCTTCCCCGTTCCCGTCCGCTCTTCCACGCAAACCGAGATTGTTCCTGTCCGAGCCGCAAATTATTCCATCCGACGACGACGACGACGGGCCAAACTGTCTTTATTCTCATTTTCGATCGATTGAATCTTTTCATGATGCAGTCTATGCTTTCCGCAGTCGCATAGCATCGCGTGGAGGTGATGGTGGTGGTGGTGGTGGTGGTAGTGTTGAAATTGCCTTTAAAGCCGTGGAAATAAATCGCTTTTTCACCAAATCGCACACAAAACGATAAAACGGTACCGTAAATTGCCAATCATTCATCCCACGCTTCCCCCAACGCCCCGCAAGCTGAGCTGGTCTACCACTGGCTCGTTCAGAACCGAAGCCTCAGCCACAAGCGAGGGTAAAAACGGTCTAAATGAGGAAAAAAATCGGCACTCCTTTGTGGTCGCCATGTACGTGTGTGTGTGTGTGTGTGTGGCCGCTAACCATGAGCGTGAATTTGGTTTTCCTCCAAGCCCAATCGATCTTCCCCGTTTCGTTTTCCTCGAGGTGGAAATTTAATCGATTTTCCCAACATCGGGAGCGCGCGCGCCTACTGTGAGCCTTTCACACTTGAGGCGGTTTTTTTTTTAAAGGAGAGTCGATTTTGTTTCGTTTTTCGTTTTTTGCTCTGTAAACACCACCACACCAAATCGGCGGTGGTAGTTTCATCGATCGATTTCATGCCCACGGTTGGCAAAGAATTCATTCATTTTGCTTATCTTTGAAATTGATTTTTGATGTACATCGAATGGAGTTTTATTATTTTCTGGCTGCATTTGACGGAAAACACACAACACACACACACACAAACACACGATAAAATGGGCGCCGAAGTCGATGAAAGCTGTATTGCTAAGGAAGCGAATTCGCAAAAACAATATGGGAAGTAAACGGCATGATATAAAAGTTGCATGGAACGGCTAGTAGTTCGGTTAAAACTATAGTAGAATGCATTATTAGCACAATTTTGTTCCATTTTTTTAACCTTGATTTCAGTGTACGCTTTGCATCGGTGCACATTAAATTAAAAATGTAATTCTAGACGAATGGTTAATTTTGAAGTTTAACCAGGACTTTTTTCTCAATCTCACAATAAAAATCTCTCCAAAAATGTTTACTAGCGGTCATTAGTAGTTTGTTAATTCAAGTTAGTTTTTTTTTTAATTAAATCACTACAATTGATCTCTACAAACTTATTGTTGACACTCCAAAAATCTGTCGAATTTATATTTCTATAGAAGCATCAAAAGCACTCAATTGTCAAAAGATCTGGAGTAGTAAAACGATACCCATAATGGTCCCTTTTCGAACAACCCGACGGCATTCGCGGCATCATCCACGGAATCACGATACCGTCGCGATCCGGGAGCGGCATGGATTAATTCCGCGCGCGCCGTCTAGTTTTGATTATCCCGGAATAAAACAAAAAAAAACAAACCCTCCATGTGCCAAAACAGGTGTTCTAAGGCTCGACCGATGATTTATACGCTCAAGAGCGCTGTGTCTCGCGTTGGGAACGAAGGAAACGTACAAAAAAAACAACAACCTACTAGCATAACAAATTATAATTATAGGAATCAACCCAAATGACAGAGTGCACAGCGTGTGTGTGACGAGGTGTGCTAGTTCCTCCGGCCGATCGTTCCTCCGACGGCCGATTCATCAGCCAGCACGGCCGGCCAGCCGCTCATAACAGTGGTTTACATGGAAATAATTTCTTCGATTGGATGAATCATAAAATAACCTGTAATTTATTGATGCAAAGGCGATTAACTGGGGTATGATTTTGCTTAATAGCCATCAGCTCCTCTCCGCTGCTCGTTTCACTGTGGGTTTGTGTTTTTCTTTCGTCGTGATAAACGTTCAAAACGATTGAACAGATATTCGGGTTGCTCTTGTTGGCTCGTTCGCCACGTCGGTCCGGCACCACCATTCGAAGACAGCCGATCTTCGATCTTCGAAAATGGCAACCTATTAGCGCCTATAGCTTAACGATCATCACGACACAACGTCTGCAACGGGAGACACACCGCCTCAACGCGGGCTCAAAGTAAAAGGGTGACAGAAAGAGAGAGAGAGAAAGGGGCTCGCGTTCCATCGCGATTATTTGCTCCATATTGCACGCCTTTTCCCCAGCGTCGTTTGCAATTGGCGTTAAATGCAGCAGCCGTACAAATCCATTGTGCCGCCGACGGGTGCAAAACAAGCATGCCGGACTGATCGAACGCGTACGATCGCGGGCGAATCGTGCAGTGCAAACAACAGGAATCGTTCGAGTCCGCGGCAAACGTACACAATGCGTGGCCGCGGCCAATCGTCTTTTGGCCAATCCGATCGGTCGACGGCAACCTCCGAGATGATCCGCAAGATTCCTCCCACCCCCTGGTGGGGGACACGATGGGAAGGGAAAAGAAATCCGAGTGGAAAATAAACACGGAAATAATCATCGTCCACCTTCACCCGCCGCGATCGCTTCGTTTTGCGATCGCTTCGCTGCCGGCCGTGCTACGTTTCGAGATCAGAGATTTATTTATTTTCCCTGCACCCATTCGTTCCCATTTCGTTCGCTCCGATTTCACTTTAATTGAGTTCTAGTTTGGTGCAAGTGCAATTGCATCCACTGCACCTGCAGTGGAGGCGATGCGACCACAGGGGGGTGGAGGTTTGTGGCGAAGGGAACGGAACGCCCGGGTGCACCGTTGCATGCGAAAACACGATGCAAAACACGTTACCCGCCGACTTCGACGATGGCCCGCGGGCCGGATTTCGGATTTTTCGGATTTGCATTACTTTTATTTGGTTTCATTTCAGCTTAGCATTTCTTCGCCTGCGTGCGAAGCTGATTTGTTTCTGTTGTGTTGTGTGCGCGGGTTTGCGATGCCAGTGTGTGCACTCCGGCGGCACATCGGGTAATATTTAAAATGCACAGCCGGAACTCCCCGTTCCCGCTGCGGTGTGGCATCCCACTAATGGAGGCAACACACTGTTCTTCCTATGCAGGTTTGGGTGTGCGGTTTTGCTGTTCTTCTTATCCCTTTCGTCTGCTTTTAAACCCATCTATATGCAAACGGGCTGCGCTATGATGCCGATTTGGAATGCAACCGGGTTCCCGAGCTGGAACTTGATTAATTTGTGCAGATCAGTGTTGCGCCAGCAGAATCGAATTGTTGCTTGGAACGATTCATCAAACAGCAGTTTGTGATTCGCATTTGCAAACACATTTATTAATTTTTGAATATCAGATTTTTATTCCTGTACCACATGAAACTCAGCAACTCTTTTCGCGGCTAGTTATGCAATGCCAAGATTGGGACCTTTTGTGAAGTCAATTATGTTTCTAATCATACTGAAATTCGATCTTTTTTCACTCCTTCTCGAGGTCTTGGGATGCTTTTTTATTTGAAAGAAGTCGGTGAAACTAATTACGACCCTTCAAATTAATTCTTTGAACACAGTTAATGACTCACTCGCATTTTTGGCATCCAAAAAAAAACAAACGAAAGCGCTCATCACCGATTCCGATTCATTCCAGCTTCACTGCGAGGTAATAGCGTCGTCGTGAAAAGGTGTTTCTGGTGGCAAGATGTCCTTCCGCCTTTCCTCTTCCAAAATAAAACACCTGCCCTGTCATCGTCGCCTCCCGCACGCACTCGTTGCAGTAGTAATGAGGGAATAAAATGCTCAACCGTTTCCACCGCTTTCGAACGCCCGCGAGCGTTTTGGGAATTGAATTCCTCGAGTGCATCGAGAGCCGATCGGGTGGAAACAACGGCAAAACAACACAACCTTAAAGCTCACTCAAATGACATAAATCGGTGGCGATGGTGGCGACGATGATGAGAACTGCCGGGAACCGGTGCCTCAGTTCGGCACCTGGGGGGCTCCAAATGCACGAAGCCGGGGCCTTGAGAGCGCTGATTGACTTATGCGTTTGCGTACCAGCGGCGGATGGTGCGGCCTGATGCACTCGTTTCCATGCCCGATCGGACGCGGGTGCGCACGCTCTCACACTCGCGCACCTCAATACCTCCGCAAATAATTATGAATTCAAAGGAGGAGCAAACGAAGAAAAAAAACCCCTCTTCATCGGGCATGAACGCAAACGCCAAACTCAGTTGCAAAGTTGGTTGCTGCTTGGCACCGAACGAACGAACGAAAAAAAAAGACGAACGAAAACGATGTGCAGTTTGAAGACATTTAAAACAAAATCGTTTCGCGCAGCGAATATGATACAGATAATGCCAAATTAAAATGCGATGTGCATTTCTTGCCCGTCGGTCGTGCGTCCGCCTCGGCTTGCGAACGCGCGATTCCTTTCGACTTTATGCAACTTTAGTTGCATTTGACGCTCGGGAACGGACTACTGCCCCGGACCGTGTGGGTATGCTTTGTCTTTATTGTCGTTACGGCCGCTCCGTCCTCACCGCTTGCTGCACCGCTTCCTCTGCTCTGTTGGCTGCTACTTTTAGTGCTCCTGGAAGGCACATGGTGATGGAGCTCGCAGGGTATGTGTGTGTGTGTGTGTAGCAAATTATAATTAGCATATAGATTAATTTTGCATTTCGTTACTTTCGGTTTCTTTTTTTATTTTTGTTTTGCTCGAGTGAGTATATTTTACGTTTCATTTTGTACCATCGCTTATGGGGGACCAGCGCCACAACGCTTCATTTGACCTGTCCGCGGCTATATCTCGCACAATCCTTGTTTACTTTGGGATTCCAACCTGCCGCGCAAGATTCGGCCGCGGTGTTCCCGGAAGCGGTCGAGTGTGCGGCTCGAATCAGTACAAAACCGTTCACCCAAAGCGGCTAGAACATCATTTTTGCTGTGATTGTGAGCAGAAAACTATAAGAACTGCTCGTGAATAAAAATGCGTTTTTTATGTGCCGAGGAGGATTTGTCATATCGATTTTTTTTTTCAAAGAGTCGATAATACCATCATTTTAAGAGTACAACGTGATGAAAATGGCATTTAAATTGCGCTATACATTACAGCATTATCTCATTTTACAGCACCTCGTTAAGAGGCCTTTTCATTTTTAGCAAACAGTTTCGATTAAAGATTTACTTGGCCAATTAGTCTTTAATCTACAGGCACTTATTAAAATTACAAGTTATTTTTCATACCACTCAACAAAATGGAAATAGAATGTTGTTAAAAACATTAACAGATCAACATTAAAAATGTTCGTGAAATATTCCGCCTACTTGGCGGAAAAGACCGAGTTGAACCAAAGTATTTTTTGCATAAGTTCATAAACTTTTCTTTTTTTGTTGACCATAACCTGAGTGTTGCCTAGTTATTTAATGGAATGCATTTATTCCTGCGTGATTATTGAAATTTCTTTATTTCTGGTATAGTAAAAAAAAACTATATCTAAAAATCACCTTCAACCATTTTTTTTACTACAAACAAAAGCCAAAAATGAGGGATTCTGTCGACTTTTTAATCAGATTAAATGTTATATTCCATGCTTTCGAATGCAGCTATTAATTGCAGAGCTCTCTCTCCGATCGGCCTCATCTCATGTGTCATAATCATCACTACCCAAATGGACGATTGTAAGGGCCTTCCCCATAAATGTGTCCTCCGCCCAACCTTGATCTTCATCGAGTTTAAATCACTTTTTTTTTTCAAAACAAACCCTAAAAATGACAAAATCTTCGCCGGTACGGCACCCTGCAGGCACACGGGGCAAAGTTTCAACAATACCAAAAATAAAAAGGAATCGAGTTCGACCGATCGCTCAAGATCACATTCGACATGGGCATTCCGTTCGCTGCACCCTCTGCTCCACCCTGCTTTCTCCCGTCGTACCTTACCCAACCGCCCAAAACGGGTCAGCCGCATCCTAGAGCGAGATCAGGCCGGTGTTTCTCCGTGTCTTAAATGCCTAAAGATACGTTCGAGAAGAATCTTTCCATTTTCTCGACCGACGGTACGAAAGACTACAAAGATCGAAACGTAAACGAAGAAAAAAAGCACACACATGCGGATTATCCTCATCCATCTTGTGGCACCCGTCCAGGGGGCCATTCTTCGGTGCCGCTTGTTTGTGCGTGTGTGTGTGCGTGTGTGTGTGTGTGTCACCCGCTTTCCTATTACGATTCCAAAAAAAAAAAGGTTCCGATGCACACCAGTCTGTCCGTGGCACCGTGGTATGGTCATTCCGGCACCGTTCGACCTTATCGAATTATCGGCTCGCGTACTGGCACCGGCACTCGCTTGACCGTGTGTACGGCCCCTGGCGGAACGAAATGGGATTTTTGAGTGAAACTGTCCACCACGAGAAGAGCGAACAAGATGGCCCCGAGACATCAGAGGCGACCGCGTGAAATGTTCCCTTTTGGTCAATAGTCTCAATCGACGGCTGTCCGACGTTTATTCGAGAGGGTCTTCTGAAGCGTTCCTCCTTGCGACCGTTCGTATGCCGCCTTTTCCCGCCGGCTCGCCTGACAGTGACCACGCACCGCAGGGGGTTCCGAAGGAGGCAGGCAAGAACGAACGCGGTCTCGGGAACGATACCTCGTGTGTCCTCCAGTCGATTGTACGGGTCGGTTGTCTTCGAGGCCCGTCTTCGAGGGACCCGGTGCGAGTGACAACCGTGCGAGACATTTGAGACTGACCATCGTTATTACAACGCTATGACCCGACCCCTACGATGCAAAAGGGGGCCCACCCAGCGGTGTGTTTTTCAGTGTACCTTTTTGCGCTTATCGGATCGGCCGTGTTTGCGTTACACATTTTGCATCATCCCACCGCCGCCGGGTCGCGTTTTACGTTTGCGCCACCTGGAGCAATGATTTAAAACGCAAAACTCCCTGGACAAACGGTTAGCAGTCGCAGCAGCAGCAGCAGCAGCAGCAACAGCAACAGAAGGACACGCAAAGGAACCGCTTTGTTCTTGTGCTAAATTCGTTCATATTCCAATGGTATCTGTGATGCCAGGTGGTTAAATGCGGCAAACACCAAACAATACACACAGCAGCAAGGTTTGTGTTTTCTTCAGCGCAAGAAAATATGAAACGCTCTTCAACTTGCGCCATTTCGGTGCGTGGCAGTGTGAGCACGAAAGAGACACTCGAGGGGTTTCATAGAAGCACGTACCCGAGCAACACTCGCTGGCCATTTTGTGCCACTCTGCACATACACAAACAGTGAAATGGAATTTTCTTCTCCCGCTCCTAGTTGAACCACATTTCCCCCCACTGGGGTAACAGCGGGGGGATGGAGTATTTGTGTGTATATGTTTTGTAAGTCCTTGTAGTAGCGAGTATCAACAATGTGCACAGATCATTTTCGGGGATTTCGTTTGCGTAAACAGCACACGAAAGCAAGGCCAGGCTTCTCTGTGTGCATGGAAAACCCCCGGTAGCGTCCGGGAAATCTCATCCAAATAATCTTTAATAACATTTTTCGGACCATCCTCGACGACGATGAGGACGATGAGGACCATTCTTCGCCGCTGGAAGCGTATCCGTTTTTATCATACAATCACATTTTCCTTCCAGTCCGTCGTGCAGGGTGCTGCGATGAAAAAGTTCTGCACAAGGCACGCCACGACAAAAAAAAGGACATTCGCCGTCGCCAAGTTCGTTACGGGTGTCCTGCGCCCAGCCAAGACCGAACCCGACCCCAAAGTCCGAGGGAAATTGGTTTTTAAATCATCGTTGCCTCACACACACACACACACACAAACAGACACACATGTACGGTACGTTTTTCTCTCCACCTTTCCCCGGGAAAGGACAATGGACTTTACCTTCATTTTTTTATTTTTTTTTCTTTTTTGCTCGAAAGGATCGAAAAGCAATTGGCAGTAAATTTCGTTACGCTAAATCCTTGGCGCAATCGCCATAAAGCGTTATTACAATTTGTTTTGATTGACCGCACGGGAAACGGGGACGGGCAATGGCGGTGGACCCGATATTGGTTCGGTGGCTTTTTTGATTAGGCATCTTTTACGTGTTTAATTTCGTCCACTTTGATCGTGATCCTTGCGTGAGCGTTTTGCTTTGCGAGTGCTGTTTCGTGGCCGTGCCGCTAAATTGCTAATGCGGTCAATAGCTCATGCATCTAATGACAATGCCCCGATGGCAATTACAGGATTACATTCATCTGGCGTAACTAATGGGGGAACGGTGGCATGGTGTGCGGTGTGTTATAAGACGTTCGAAATCGAAAAATGATCCTACGATGGTTTGCTCCGCTTTTCCTTTTGATTGCCGATGCCGTGTGCGATAATTCTGTTCCAAAGGTTTTGAATGCGGAAAACTGTCAGCACTCGGTCGTCGTTGTCGTTGTCGTGGCCGTGGTGGGCATGATTTAAATTATCTCTCAAAACATCGGTAAACCCACTGCCAACAGGTCGCGCCACCAGCAAAATCACAGGTGAAGCTGCGAGACGTTCAAAAGCTGATAGCCTTCCATTTTTTGCGTTCGCTTCCTTTATCATCGTTTTGAAACTAAAATAGTATCCGTATCGGTTGCACAAGCACCGATGCCCGTGCCCTTACGATGGACTGAGATACCGGATTCTGTACAGTTGACGGGATACACACGGTCACTATCTTACAGCCGAGATAATAGCACCGAGACAATGGTCCATTGAAAAGACACAAAAGCCTCCCCCAAAAAGCCACTTCTTCTCGACGAGCGTCTCGGGAAGCATCTTTACCTAGGGAATCGCATTGGCGATAATAACGCTACGATTCAATTGATATCTGCACCCGAAACGGACTTATTTTGATGTAATAACACGATGAAAACGCTCTGCGGCGGTTCGGCCCTGTGGGCTCACCAAAACCGCTCATAACACGCCGTAATGACGGACAACAAAAGGACAACCACCGGAGAACGGAAAACGTTAACCACCAAACCGAAAAGACACATAAAGTAATTTTCAATACACTTAAAACACCGTCCACCCCCGTAGGAAACGGATCTTTCCGAGGGGCGGATTGTGAATTTGATTTGAAAACAACAACCTTTGGTCAATCTATGCCTTTGGGCCGTCACCCGGGTAAGGACACACTGGGGTACCATTCCGAAGGCCACGGTAATGGGCATGGGTTTTGGGCTGCCGCAGGAGAAAGTCAACGATTTAAACAACACAAACACACAACTTTAAGATACTACTTGATTTTGTTCCGATTTTATGTTGTTTTTTTCGTCTTCTACTTTTTTGCCATTCGCTCTCTCCGATCTAAGGGTTTGTTTTGGATTCTTTTTTCTTTATTGTCTACCAAATCCATTCCATTAACACCGTCACAGTTGAATTAATTGACGACTGGGACGACAACGGCGACAGCCAGGGA
>JXWZ01009781.1:0-25990 GCA_000956215.1 Anopheles farauti No. 4
GTTCCTTCCCGCTCGCACTCTCTCGTGCCTGTCCTGTCTCGTTCACGCACAGCATGGGGACGGCAGCGATGATGACAACCGGACCCCGATCGAAACCCTGAGCACGACGACGACGACCATCCAAATCAAATTATGGATTAAATAACATATTAGCACGAACATAAAAGCGCGCCTCTCCGCACCATTGGGTGTCTCCTCTCGCTGGTCGGGTGCGGTGGGAGGCAGGGAGGGCTGTGGGTGCTGCTCGCTCCGCTCCACGAACCTACTTCGTTTTCATCATAATAGCCTTGGCCGTTCTGGCCCGCGGATTCAATCGACCGACGGAAAAGCGGCATAAAATGCGAGGGGCGAGATAACAAAGAAATGTGAGAGGAACAACAAAAAAAAACAAGCGGAACTGCGGAACCGGGAGGGAAAAAGGAAGGAACAATTTTCGGGGTGGTAGTGTTGGGTGGTGGGTGGTGAATTTCGCGGCGGCGCGGTAGCACATCGCGTACAACATTAGCAGCAGCAAGAAAAAAAAAAGATTGACATCGCCCGGTGGTGAATGATGAAGTGAGCAGAACATCCGAGCCAAGTCGCAACCCAGCTTGGCGAGTGAGTGATAATCGTTTAATTTTCTCACCTAGTGCTACTAAACTCTCCTTGATTGACTTACGCGAGAAGATGGCGAAGCCGCGGGAGAGAGACGTGCTGAGATTTATCGCTCGTCTTTGAGGCAGATGTTTACCTTCTAGGGAAAATTTCGAGCAATATTACTATCTGCTTTACTAGATAAAAACAAGCACATCAAACATAATATCATAGACGCTTTCTCCTAAAGCAATCTTCTCTGTACGCTTAGAGATTTTATCAGCGCGATTGGTAATCGCCATGTTTGACAGACATTTGACTTTACATAATATAAAAAAAAGAAGCGCGATAGATTTCTTTGGCTGTATGTGTATTTAAAGCTAAATCATGTTGAAATGAGATTTTATGCCAATATTATTCAGTCCAATTAACATTATTCATATATAAAACTGGAATAACAAATCGCAATGATATAAAAAACAAGTCCACGTTGACGACTTCAAGAGACTTGTCAGACTGGATCGTCCGGTGTCATTTTACTGACATGACCACGAGGATCTGACGATTGTAATAAGCTTGGAAGAACGGTTGAGTTAACATACTAAACTCACAGCGGTTCGCTATATAGTACTTTCCAAGCCTACAGGTGATATCTCGGAGAAATTTCCTTACTGCTCTTAGATGTCTACCGTCTCCAGAGTTTACACGCGATACATTAAAATACCCTGCATTACCCCCCAACAACCGAAAATTGAACGATACAATCTTGAACCTTCGACAGCATAAGCGAGACGCTTGCCCACGCCACTTTCCTTTCCTTTCCACCTCTCTTACACGCCGCCGTGTGTTTCACGAATGCCGACCGGCTGTGCCTTTGATGTCGAACAAAAATCATTTACACCAAATGGAAACAGCACGAGCGGCGTGTGTTACTACCTATTACTACACCCATCAGATAACACAACAGATACAACAACGTCCGCAACCAAGCCGAGAGCATATGTACGAACCGATTCGCACCATGAAAACTACGATGTTTTTTTTTTAAACGAGCAACGGTCTGCCTTCCTCCTTCTTCTCACCGCTCCAGCGTTTCCCGTTCGTGTGTGAACGCGTGAAGGAGATGTGAAACATTAGTTTTCGTCTGCTGCTTGCAACGTAAGTTCCAATCAGCCACTGATAATCGAACGCAATCGTAGTTCGATAATGGAGCAACCGGTCCTCCAGACCGCGAAGAATATCTCCCCCTACAAAATGTTTATCGTAGAATTTCTACTTCCCCGTTGGGTTGCGACAAAAAAAAATGCACCCTATGCTCATCTTTGGTAGGTAGATTATAAATAGTATCTACTGATTTGTACGCCAAACATTAGTACCAAATTCAAACACACTAAATGAGCAGCAGAATCAGGCGACGAGCAAGGTAAACCTTTGTCCCTCCGGAGTTTCGCTGCTCGCCTGCATTCGGTGGCGCTGTGTCAAAATCCGTGTCACATCATCTTGATACACCATCGTTCCAAATTAAGCGATTAGAATCGATCCGAAACCAGCGCTCTACTCTATACATACATGCCTCTCTTTCTCGCTTCGTGCCGCTCCGTGAGCGGCGATCAATGACGCCCGCTTTATCGAGTGGGCAGCTCCCCCCGCCGAATGGAAAAGTGAATTCCCCATCGCCATCATCATCATCATCAGCTGAACAGAAACGGACGGTGATGATGGAGGGCAATGATGGCATATGGTCACGGAATCTATTTCCAAATCTCATTGCGAAAGGGAAACCCCGCAGTGCTGAACGTACAGCGGAAATGGCGGATGGATGTTGGTATTCCGGGAGGAGGGGCTCATTTTCCGGAAGTTTATTTTCCGTGATTGAGTTCCGTTCCGAGAAGGGAGGTAATGGTACGCACCAACCTGCACCCCTAGCTCCCCAAATAAAACAGACCTCGTGCAATGGGAAGCAAAATGGTTGAGCAGCGACGGAAGAAGAACGCTTCGCACGATGCGATTCCTTTCGGCAGCGGGATACAACAATATCGAGCGAGAAAAAGCGCTTGCTTATTTCTCTTTCACTCCCTCCTCCCCCGGTTACACTATCGAGATAATCCATCGAACGAAACAATAATAGAAGTTTATTAACCCTTCAGTCAACTAGAAGATACGATGTGGTGGATACGGGTGAGTTTCACATTTAAATAAGTGATAAATGCAGTCGGTACAGCATCATAGTGATGGGCTCTTTTTAGTCGTTCCAAGTCGCTAGTCGTACACTATTTCTTGTGATTTAATTTTATTGAATTTATATTATGATTCTTGTCAACTTTGAATACATTGAATGATTAGCAAACTCTTATTAAATAGGGATGAAATTTGACTAAATAAATTTGACGATGCAAAAAAGAGTGAAATGAGTCAACTCGAAACTCATCAACTCAACGAACAAAACTAACAAAAAGACTCAAAAAGCGTATCAAAAAAGGCTAATAAAGAGAGTCAAAACAGCAGCAAACGTATCATTTCTGAACATATGAATCTGAGTTGTGAGAATCGACTCTAAAATTAATAAAAATAAAAAGATTCCACCCCATACAATTTTGCCTACACTTTGCTCTTGGGATCAAGGTTCAACTGACTCTTATTGCACATCACTAGTCCTAGAGAAGCTTTGCAAACGTTCCGGTGTGCACTAAATACAGTAGGTCCTACATTTCCGTGCTAATAGCAATCGGAAATGCTGTATAAAGGCAGATACAATCATATATTCATAATGCACAGCCATCGTACGAATGGGAACCTAGGCTGCCCATGATAGGATGATATAAATATTCGGCAAACAACCGGCCCGGTCTATCTGCCTTTCCTGGAGCAAAAACCAAAATCTTTACCTACAAGATCCGCACAACACATAGAATAAGTGGTTTCCGATCCATCTTCCCTCACAGTGGTGGACTGCTTTGTTCTCGGCGGTAAAACGGGAGCCCAAAACGAGGAGCTTTTCGATTCAAAATGGAGTGAAACAATGCCCCGTGTGCCACCTTATGAAGGTTTTCCGGTTCTTATCGTATTCGTTGTCCTCGTTGTCGTCGTCGTCGTCGCCATCGGTTTGATCGCCGGTCAAATAGCTCCATTGGGCTGTTTTCAAGAGAGGTTCGGAACGAACCGAAACCACACACACGGCAATCGTACTAAAAGATGAGCCTTCTCCACAGCACCCCCCCACTGGTGGCGTTTTCAATTCGGGTCAGACCAATTAGTTTCATTAAGATAATTGAGAAAGCATCGGGGGCGATGCTCGTGCTCCTTTTGACCGATAGGCGACGATTGTGTGGTTGATGATATAACACAGCTAATTTGTTCCACCACCGCACCACACGGAGAGCTGATAAAGCGATTGGAAATTCATATTGCATGTTTTATCCGCGACAGGACTTTATGTTGTGTATTTTTAATATATTTTATACCTTTAATCGATTGTTTCCGACAATAAATTAATATTAATATGTAATTTAAAATTTACTAACATTAATTTATGCATTTTAAATCTCTTCCTGCTACGAACACGATATTTTGATCGAAAAGAAGCATACACAGAAGCACCAGCCACAAGGGGCACGCACGTCTTTGTCAAGTGGAAGCAATTATCTATTTATAATGCATCCATTACAACGCGACCCACTTGGTAACGAGGGAAAGAGATGTGATACTACAATTCTGAGCCATTGAGCACTGATTGGCACTGATGTTATCAATTATTAATCACCGTCGTCGTCATGGTGATCAATTAATTCATTTAGTAACAAACGAAAGAAAAAACATCACAATCATAAGCTCGCACACACGTACACACACTCCCACGTAAACGGGATAAGAAACAACAATTAAAATGTTTGTGATTACAAGGTGAGATATGATTACGATTTAATTACCGCTCGCTACAGTTGCTTATCCTCCGTAGGGATATTCCCGTGCCGATTCATCGGTTCTATCTCGCACTCCACCCGCTGCCTGTATATTTTATCATAAATTACACACATCAATGGATTTGGCAGCACACACACTACACTACCGCCTTCTACGATTGATTCTTCACCTAACCCTCTCTGCACCGAAACGTTTCGAAAGCGAAACGACCGTTTCAAAGCATGCGACGACACAGAAGGCGCTTGACGACGGTGTTGACCTTTGGTCGGTTGAAATATTAATGACCACTTATTATTGACCCAACTGCCTGCGTTCGCTTCCCTCCGTTGCTGCTTGTGTTTCCTCGAGTTATGGCGACCACATTTTGCTTTCCCTCCGCTCCCCGACCGGAAGAAGCAAATGGAAATCACCTCACAGACGGCGGAAAGAGAGGGGAAAAAAAGAAAAAAGTGAGGCACGAGATGAACGTTGTAAAATAATAATCATTATTATCCGCATAAAAGCGCCGCCCTTCGTGGGCTCGTTCGGTTCCCTTTTCCCTCACCCCCGAAGCACGCCCACGATATAAAAGCACCTTCGCCGGCAACAAAACACATCGAAACGTTGCTAATAATAGTGATATCATTGGCAGTATGTGGGATATATGCTGTGATTTTCGTTTTAAATCAAACCCCTAGCACAGAAGGACGGCGAGGAACCACGCGAAATGAAGCATAAAATGGTGGTGGTACAACAAAAGCAACGAACAAAAAAAAACGAGATACACACGAAAACAGAAGGAAATTGATCACCGTCGCTGGCTTCGAGAAATCGAACCTAATTTCCCCTTTTTACCACTAAACCCATAACCGCACATACACATATACATGAGCAAAAAAGCATGGTAATTTGGACAAAAGAACATTGAAAATCTACCGATACAATGTTTGTAATCAATCGTTTCTTTTTTTTGTCAGATCCATCATCCTCTTGCTGTGAGGAAAACTTCAGGAGTGGTCCAATTCCGGGGACCAATCATCAGCCACTCACTGGATCGATTGACTAATGGTCAACGCTGCTGAACGCTTAACTTATTATATTACCCAGCGTCCTCTTTGAATCCCACTGCAAAAAAGGGATACCATACGTTTTGGATCAAAGAAAATGATTCTCCGTATGCTGTGTTTTACGAAAATGATCTTTTATTTCCGTCTTCATGGATCGATAGGTTGTTATCTCGCCTTGTAATGCTATATGAAGCCATCCGAAAACAATCTTTACCCGTTACGATTTACAACGTTCACAAGTGGTATAATTTACGTTTTATGTTTGCATGTTTGTTGGTAAGTGGCACAGATTTCCGAGCAATAATCTAGCCAATATTTTCGAGTCAAATTTAGCTTATCGGCAACATTTCCTTTAAAGGAAAATTTCAAAACAAAATTATTGACAGGTTTTACCTTTTGTATGTAATAGGATTGCTACACACGGGCACATATGTAACAAGAATAGTAAGCTATCGAACAATGCAAAAATCATCATGTACACAATAGACTTTGAAATGACAATTTTCAATGGTAAAAAAACTCATCAAGCGAATTTTAAAAAACGTTTTTAGATTGTCATAGCGAATAGGATATTAAGAATGAAGGTGATCGGTATACATACCACGAAATTAATAGCGATCAACACCACAAGACCGTATGAATCCGTTTGTATGGTTTTATTGGTTGCAGGATTCGGCACAAACTGTGTGTCCAAATGGGATCTCGTCGATGTTTGTTCAATGTATATGCAGCACTTTTTCCAACACACGAAGGTTGTTTTTTAACGATTTTTACAATTGACACTGTTTAAAACGTTCACTCACTGTCGGACACTTTTCACAATCTTGCAGCAGAATAAGAATAGCTCAACAATCAATCAAAGATAGGATGGTGTTACAAAACAAGCACAACGTCTGCTACGCTTTTCTCACCTTGTGCGGGATATATAGGACACTAATTTAATCGACCTGTGTAGATTACTGCATTCGAAGGTGTAACTAAAGCATAACCTTTCCACACGAATGCATTCACGCGCACATATACACATGCACACGCAGAGGAACCACGCTGGGAAGGATGCAATCGTGATCACTTCCGACTGCACTGCTGCTGCGATTAACTCATTGCATTCTACAAAACACTGTCAACACACACACACTTTTGTATGTGTTGCAATTTCCTCACTTTCACACTACATTGACAGGCGCACAGATTCACACACAGGAGCGGAATGGTGACACTGAATTTCTTTTTTTTTATGCTTTTTGTCGTGAATTTGTGTTTTCACTCACCTAAATGTATAATTTTTCTTCCTTTGGAGCCATCGGGGACACAACGGCACACAAAAACTCGCGATTCAAGCCTAAACACACGGTCGCATCCTTCTTCTGCTTCCATTCGTTTCTTCTTCTTCGGCTTCACATCACATTTTGTGCTATGCGCAGCACCGTCATCGCCGTCGTGGTCGCCGTTTATAATGCCTACTTCACTGCTGCATTCGTTCACACGACGCACCAACAGCAGCTGCCGGGTAAAAGGGATCACTCGGGACACTTCTTCACTTAGTGTGTGTGCCACACACGAGATCACACATACCGCACACTACAAACGCACACACACACAAACGCACGTGTATCTCGCAGCGCACTGTTTGCTCCCGCTGGAAAGGAAAGGCCAAAAGAAATTGATGAATTGTGTTGTTTGTTGATGTTGCTCAAACGCTGTCCGAGGGAATGTAATGCTGTAACTAGAGAATTAATAAGAATCACACGGTGGTTTTAGACACATTTCGCCACATCCACCGTTAAAGTTTGCTGTTTGAGGTTTTGCGTGCTGTCCCGCCAGTAACTTTGCTTGATTTGACAAACTTCTCACAAAACTCGGAACGATTTTGACAGTCAACGAACAAACGAACACACAAAAACAAGAAAGAACAGAAACAAGAAAGAAACCAAAAATCACATCTTTGAAATCGCCCGCGGCCCTGAGGTATTTCGGAAAGATGATTTTTTACGATTCTATCCCCAAGGCAAGGGGTTAATTTTTACAAAATCTTCTCCACACACACAAACACATCGGTAATAAAGGGTCCTGTACCGTAGCTGGGATGGGGATTTTTAATATGTTCGCTTAAATTTATTCCTAAAGGTCGTAAATCTCTACCGCACACAAGAGCCTTTCCTCCTCAGGCGATTACCTGTTAGGATATTCGCTTGTTCGACGTTCTGATGTCCTTTATTTTTATGTGTTCTGCTGCAGTTGCGAAATTTCAAGCTTACTCTGTGAAATTTCTCATTGCAATGCTAATTTTTACGAAACACATTTTTTGGGATGCACATTTTACGGGATATAGCAAAGAGGTTGCACACTTCCCTGTGCGAAAATTATAAACATTATAAGAAATTCATTATGCAACTCACAAAAGCAAGAATCAAATTTTGCCGACGGCTTTCGCAATCGCAATCGCTAGCGAACGGATGGAATAGAGGTGAGCAGTCGATTAGGAGCGAATGAGAAGCAAGACATCAACACACACAAAATAAAAAAAACCTAACCGAAGCGTTAAAACCATACCCCCAATCGGATCGGATTAATCAAAGTGACCGGGTGAATGGAGGAAAAGGGAAAGAGCCAGAGAGTGAAACGCAGAGTGGTGATGTGAGGCTTGTGAAACATTCCCGCAGTCAGTGTTTTTCCCGATAATCTACAGCTTCCGGGCTTAACCGGCTCATCACCACCGCGCCGGGGCACTTCTTCCTCACCAACAGCATATCCAAACCAGAGAGCGCGGTGAACGAGGTGAACGAGAGCAAGCAAGTGAGTGAAGTTATGAAAAATGGAGTGTGTGCGCAATCAATTGAAATTAATTTACGAGACAAACTGCGAACATGATTGTTTATGCTAATTTAATGATCCCTTTTGCCCTTCTCCTTTTCCCGTGTCCTTGCATCTCAAGCTCGCTTCTCACTCACTCCCTCACTCACTCACTCGCACTCGGCGTTGCACACCGCCTCAGAAAAGTCCACTGTTTGGCGAAATGGAAAATGCGCGTGACGAGAATGGCGGGTTGATTGTGTGTCTGTATATGTGCGTTTGTATGTTTCCAACGGAAAAGGAAGTGTGCGTGCGTGGGCTTTTGTCCTCATTCAACGCAGATCCTTATGGAGAACAGTGCGCGCCTGAGGACGACGCAGTAGCAGCAGCCTGGCGTTGATTGTGCTCCGTCGTGTGTGGCGTTTGTATTGGTGTTGCTTTTTATACATTTTAGGCTATTCGCTGTGTGGGTTTTCGGCTAGGATGCTTCGCAGAAATGTCGGCAATCGAAAACGACCGAAGTGAAGCACGTACACACACACAAACTCGAAACAGTACAACAAAAAACATAAAACTGACATGAATGAATAGATTATTGGATCCTCGCTTCGGGAGAATTGCACACCACAAATCAAATCATGGCCGGAATTATTTCCATAGCTTGTTCGGAGTTGCACACCGTTGGAGGTGGAAGGGGGAGTTGTGTTGGATTTTTTTGTTTTTTTGCACAATAAACTCTTTTTCCGAAAGTAAAAAGGCACGCTTTTACAATCAAGTTTGTTTACATTTCCTTTATATGCGTTAACACGTATTGCCGTCGGAGTTGCTGTTATTCCAAATTTGTTTATATAATTATATTGCGAAAACAGCACACAATATGTGTAAAATACATCAAAAGTGGTAAAATGATCGGAATTGACCAATGGTAAAACACGAAAGATCTGTGCAAGAAGTAGAAAAGTAAACTATATGTTGGACCCTGTAAAGATTTGGCAATTCACGTGTAGCGGTTTGAAGAGGAAGTTATACTAAATAATATTAAAAATAAAGTCACACACCAGCACATACACATAGATCATGTCAAGAACTTAACATGTTGTCAAAGTAGACCATTATAAAAAAACTCCTAGAGGATCAAAATCACATAAAACATAATATTCATATTTTTATGTTTCAAGCACTCATCATGCTGCACTTCCATCTCGACAAACTAAGTGTTTCTTCTTGTCTTAACTTGATGAACCTCTCACTCGTGTTGTGATTGCAAAGGGAAGCATGCATCGAAAACCAAATAATTCACTACACACAACTCTTTACACACACACACATGCTGTTGGTGAGGTTCGCCGACCGATGTACCCATGTAAAAACAATCAACCGGAAGCGCGATGGCAAAAGAAAATGTTTTTCCTCGCAAGGAGGATTTGCCCTGTTGCAATAACATAAACACAAACGAACAGTCCGGCGGTTTGATGTTCTGACACAAAAAAGAAAAAAAAAACGCAACAGAACCGATTGTTTGCTATAGGCACACGTTTAATAATTTTCATCACAAAATTGTCTTTTTCGCTGCGCATCGTAGCTACGGATTTTTAAAAGAAACACTTCTAAACACACATACACAGTGAAAGAAGCATTGGTTTTAGTTTGACATGTCGTACATAGCGAGTGGTTAATTAAATCGAGTCTTATTGAACGTTTCAGTTTAATTTCCACTTTTCCGCTTTGACGGAAAACACGCTCACTCAGTGGCTGGGCAGCCCGCTTTTGACATCATGGTGATGATGATAGTGGTGGTGGTGCGGTGACATCGTCGAGATGATGGAAACGTGTAGTGGTGAGCATGCGGTATGTAGAGGCGTAGAAGAAGACGAGACAATCGATGGAAAAAAGGTAACCAAAGCGTTGTTTCCTTGCCCTTTTCACCGTGTGTCGGCGTTTTGTGTGTGAGTGAGTATTTTCTCTGTTACTCATTTTTCTTCACCACATTACACACAAACACACACACACATATCTATATAAACGGCAGAGGGTTCCTCCTCAAGCTATTCTTCCCGTTGGAGGAAAAAAACGATTAACTCATTAACAACTTTTTTTCCTGCAATTAGTGGATCACAATTTCACTAAAAACGGAAGATAAATATACTTCCATTTTGTACTTTCACTCACTTCCATCGCAAAATCAGCGAACAACACGATCAATTGAACCGTGCTAATTGTTGGAATATTTTCCGATTAAAATCACGATCACGAATAAGGTGGTGGTGGAAGCAGTGATTGGCGGTAGTGGCAGTGCGATGGGGTAGCAATAAAACAAAACTGCACATTCACGAAACATATCCCTCCGCGCCTCCGCACTACTTTCCTACCCGCGCACACAAACAAACACATACACACCTTTACCATTCATTGTGACGCGCTCACACACGCACACTCCCTTCCACTTCCGGCGATCCATACTTCCACTGCTTTGAAGCCCTGAGCCCTCCCTCACTACTCCCATCCCACACAAACACACTTCCTCTAAAGTACACCATACTCTCTCACACACACACACACACACAGGCTAGCGTGTATGCGATATTACCAACGTTTAGCACCACTTGACGCGTTCCACTCGCGGTAGGCCGTGAGGATGATGATGATGATGATGACGACGGTGGTGGCAGTGAAAAGAACAAGAAAAAGCTTCACGCTCGTTCCCGTCTGCCTCTCGGTAGCTGCACGTTTAATTCACGAATCCCTCTCATGCTAACACTCACACCCCTCCCCTACATTTCACTAACCCACGAATCTCACACAAAACCCTTCGAGTGAACGACGATGAGACACAGGAAACACAAAGGAAATGCAATCACACACACTCTGGAGCTTAATTCGTGCGTGTAAGGTTTTTTTTTCATCGCCTATCCTCTACTCCGTTTTCACGCCGCAGCAGCACACCCCACACAGAGCGCACCGTTTTTTCGTTAGTCGAGCAAGAAGGATTGCTTAAATTAATATTTCCACTGGTGACGAACATAAAGCGGACTGTACGAAACAATTTACCTACTGCCCCACGATTTACACACCTTCTGCTCCTATCGACGACACACGGGACGACCACACAATTCTGCTGTTTCTTCACGCAACCCAAACGACGGCGGGTCCGCAAAAGTTAGCCATTTTGAAAAACGCAACGACTCGCGCGCCTGTGTGTTCCGAAAGACAACCGGACCGCTTCTTCTTCCCTCCTATTCGCATGCACTCGCACACAACGCATGCCGAGCGAAATGTCCCCTAGCTGCCACCGTGTGACTGTGTGCGTTTGAACCGGTTCGAGCGAATTGCGACGTGCTTGCGTGTGTGCGTGGAAACGGAGCGACGCCGCTGGACCGTTGTGAGACGCTGGTGGTGCTGCTCATACCAAGCCGGGCCGTGCTCACGAGCGAGAACGAGATGGCAGGCAAACGATGGCGGTGCGCGTGTGTGTTTGTGCCGCCGATGCGACCGCATTTGGAAAGGAAATGGAAGCCAATCGCGCCGGGCAGCGAGAAACATAAACCGATTCGGTCAACCGGTTACCTGCGATAGAACGACTTTCCAATGAAAACAATCCGGCGAAAAATGGAATATCGACGAATCGGTTTTGTCGACTGTTTCATTACCAAGGATGAAAAATTATTTCTTCGTTTGGAAGAGTTTAGAGTTATGTTGAAAAAATACCGGAAATATTGATCCCAAGAATTTATCGTTGTATCGAGTTCAGAAACACTTACATAAATCGTAAACAAAAACAAAAAGCCGCTAATGCTTGTGAAATGAGATACAATTTAAACACCAAAAATAAATTGATTTACATTTGGTACACCTTATGACATTTGAAATAATTTGTTTGATTTTGTACGAAAAAAAAAACATTTTACGTTGAACTCAGGCAAGTAAATTTAAATTAACCCTGTTTACGACAAGCTATCCATATAATATTCTGACATTTTAGCCTCGCATACAGCCGATTGTCTGAAGTACAGCTAGTCAAACAGATTGTTTGGTATAGTGATCGCTGTATCCACCATAAGAAGCCTTTATCTACCGGCAATCAGCTCCCTCTTATAACGTTTAGACTGAGATATTGTCTTAAAACATAAGGCACAACTGAAAAATCAACTGCCCTAGTGTGCGACCGTCCAATGAACAATGGTCGCCTAGCTTTATCATTCGTCGCTGTCACTTCGTCCGAGCTGTCATTCGTCCGCCCGCCATCATTCTTTCATTTCTGCCAAAAAAATTTGAGGTTGGAGTCGCCACAAGCCGTGTGCGTGTGTGGAGTGCGAAGAAGCCAACAAACGGCAGCTAGAAAATAGGAGCAAAAAAGCGCAATTGTTGTTAGCCATCGAACGAAAAATCAACGCGCGCCCTCGTTCCGATTCAACCGACTGTGTCCGTGCTTTTACGCAGCACGTTTCGAAACCGCTCCGTCCGTGTAAAAGTGGTTTTCGCCGCATCCGACGCCGAGTGTTGGCGGCATTGAGAGTGCACACGCATACACACACTTTGATACACGCCAGGTAGAGCAAACTGAAAAAACAAATATGGCCGATGTGGATGTACAGGACGCGGAAATGAATGGCAGCAGCCAGGACGTGCCGGAAAATAACGGACAACAAAACCAGAACCAAATGGACAGCGAGGAAGCGAACGGTGGGGGTGGCGGCGGTGGCGGTGGCAGTGGTGGCGGCAGCGGAAACGGAAACGAAAGTCAAAACGCCCGCGACGACGAGCGAAAGCTGTTCGTTGGTGGATTGAGCTGGGAGACGACGGAAAAGGACCTACGGGAACACTTCGGCCAGTACGGTGAGATCGAGAGCATCAACGTGAAGACCGATCCGAACACGGGCCGCTCGCGCGGTTTCGCCTTCATCGTGTACAAAGCGTCCGACTCGATCGACAAGGTGGTGGCGGCCGGCGACCACACGCTCAACAACAAGAAGATCGATCCGAAGCGCGCCAAGGCTCGCCCGGGCAAAATCTTCGTCGGCGGGCTGACCTCGGACATCAGCGACGACGAGATCCGGACGTTCTTCGGCCAGTTCGGCACAGTTGTGGAGGTGGAGCTGCCGTTCGACAAGCAAAAGAACCAGCGCAAGGGCTTCTGCTTCATCACGTACGAGTCGGTGCAAGTGGTGAATGAGCTGCTGAAGACGCCGAAGCAAACGATCGCCGGCAAGGAGGTGGACGTAAAGAAGGCGACCCCGAAACCGGACGGACCGATGGGTGGTGGTATGGGTGGTATGGGAGGTGGACGTGGCGGTGGCATGCGCGGCATGCCTGGAGGCCGGGGAGGCGGCATGCGTGGACGAGGTGGCCCGAAGGGAGGGTTCGGAGGCGGTTGGGGTGGCCCGGGAGGATATGGAGGCGGCGGTGGTTATGATAACTACGGTGGTGGGTACGGCGGCCAGGGGGGGTATGGGGGTGGCGGTTTTGATGGAGGCTTTGGATACGGGGGTGGTGGTTTCGGTGGTGGCGGCGGTGGCTACATGAACGGTGGACGTCAGGGTGGCCAGCGAGGAGGAAAGGGTGGCAGCGGAGGGTTCAAGCAGCGGGGAGCGGGCGGTGGTGGCGGTGATCGTCAGCCGAGGCATGCGCCCTACTAGAGAGCCGGAGCGAGTGAGAGATGGAGAATTCGAAAGTACGCGTGCATCTTCCGTCTCTCCCTCTGAATCAATTATGCCCAACTCTTCTTCCACCACCCCTTTTTATCTTTAGTTTCTTTTATGATAGGTAATTCTCCATCGTGACGTCCTTTCCAACTATTTGAAACCCTCCCCAAGTCCTCGTTTCGCGTATCCTTCCCGACCGAGTGTCTCGAAATCCTTCTAGAGACAGCGAAAGAACGAGAGAAAGATAGAGATTAACTACTGTAGCGTACAATGATGCAAACTGTAGTAGGCTGGAAGGCAGGCAGCAGATCAGGGATTTTTATTCCACCAACACAAAGTACACACTAACACACACGTATATATAAAAATGCATTCATGTATCATTTTACGACAATAAACAGCGTTACATCAAAGGAAAGGAACTAAAAAGTCTTGTTTGTTTTCATCAAATTTCATTTGTACTATATCCGACTGCTACCGGCCCCACCTAAACGAATTCAGAAAGATCCCACCGGAGACGTGCACTAACGCAGGCGCAATTAGCACCATTTATATCTATCCCACTTTAGTCTCTTTGATCAGATTAATACTATGCTGTAATGGCAAATCTCTATCTTTCTCTCGAATGAGTAATCTGTGGCGCGTTAATAGCCGGAAGGGAAAACGAGTTCCATTATGTGCGTTGAAAAATTTTGACGAAAATGCCATTGAATGTAGTAGAAATGCGATCCACCTACCGATGGTCTTGATTTTCTAGTAGCTAGACTCGTTCATCCGATTAACTGGCCGCAGCAAAATAATTTCTAGTGTCAAACTCTAGACTCTTACCACGAGCGTGTAACGTTGCGTGTTCTTGAAAAACTTATTTTAAACAAATTTAGACTTGGAGAATTCACCTAAACCACAGACGAACAATTCGCGAATGCAGAGATTACTATGATTGAGGCTGGTAATGCCAGCTATGATTCTGATGAAATTTGACAGCGAAAAATTGCTTTAAAAAAAGAATTTTCTAAAATACCTCGCTTCATAGTATGATAATGAACGATACCAAATTGTTGGTTCATTTTTTATACAAAACAAAACTTTTGTCAGGTTTATGTTAACTTCACAGTACTTAGAGCAAATGCGAAATCAAAAACTCTTATGTAATCACTGTTGCACAGATACTTTTAATCTGATCTGCTAACTTTAGTCCTCAAAACGTGACATATGCGCCATTGTTGGATAGTCCGTCCATGTCCGTGCAGATAAACAGGCATTGTAAACATTCAACAAAACATAATTTAAAAATTGGTGTATAGCTAACCTTAAAATATAATGATTTCAATTTTCTCAACAAACAACACGCTGTCGAAAGTTCGCAATTTTAGGTTTTTCATCTTTATTTCGTCCGAGTGTTTCCGCAATTGTTCTCATCTATCAAATAAAAAAATCTACATAATAGTTTAATAATAATAATAATAATAATATTAATAATTACACTTTAAAAAGAGAACAGTACAGATAGTAATAAATTTAATGGACAATGAATGCGCATAGACATAAGTTACAGAACATGTGTGTTGTGCGTGTGCGTGTTTGTGTTTATGTAGGAAAGAGCGTGACCGTACGCACACACGTCTGCTATCGTGTTGTGAGTGTATGCGTTTTCACAATAACGAAAACATTTCAAATAAAGGTTCTAATTTGCAAACATCTAAACATCTCTCAGCTCATTTTACAGAAAAGCCAAATAAACGTGGGATTTAGTAGTTACCTGCTTTTGTCTGCAAGATCGATAAGGGACGTACAAAACATCGAAAAGAAAAACGAAACATAAATACGAGATCGAATAAAAGTTAACAAACAAACACACGATTCGAAAAGGAAATACGTTTGCGAAAAGAATAGTAATAGTACTGTAATGCGCGAGCTATAAACAGGAAGTGAAACAAATGGATGAGCTAATAAAACTGGAAAAGTATCAGCAGAAACCGCTCTCATATTGCGTGTTTCATTACATTCGAGAAGTTGTATTTTTCGTTTCTTCTCTCGCTCATTCCCTATCGCTAGTAACGCTTGATTGTTTCATTTCTTACTGACGGGCGGCTCGTGTGGTAAATAATTTTCACCTAACTATTGCAAATTTTCTCCTACGACCAAGCTCTAAATATGCCTTCAACAAACGAGCGCTCACACACATACACCACATGTAGAAACACAACCGCGCACTTTACAAATGTGAAAACAAATATAATCACACACACGCACACGTACAACAGACAAGCGTTTGGACGCATTTCCTTAACCGGTTTTCAAAAAAACGTAACACAATTTTTCACCCACGAACCATTCTCATAACTTAAGGTGTCCCGCTGTGCAAATGCAAAAGGTTACATAGTATGGAGCAGACGAAACGAATAAAAGTAGGAAAACGCGAGCGAATCATGTGTGGCTGTGGATATGCGTTTCGGTTGCTCGGTTCGTTTTTAATCGCTTCTTGATTCATCTATCTTGATAGTAAAAGTGCATCAAAAAAACAATAAAAAAGGTAGTACAATTATATAACAAGCCGTACGCCCGTCGCGTCAAGGAGAACGTTGCTCTCAGGAGTAAAATTTTTGCACAAAAATAAGAGAAATGATGAAGGACTTCGTAACAGCACACACACACACACACATACACACACAAACACACATCCACACATATAGATGCGCTTTCAACGAAAAATGTCTCATACTAAACATAACTGGGATCCTGCTTCAAAATCGCCCCCCCCCCCCAAAACTGACACAACCTACAAATAAATCTCGTATTCTCGTTCTCTCCAGTCTCTCTGTGGCTTGCGCTTCCTCCTACTCGCTGTTAACAGTGCGTGTGCACGGGGGGATTGAAATCTTGTCCTGTGGAGCCATCGCTTCTACACTGTTCTACTATCTTTTTTGTTTTGCTCATCCTAACTAACGTTTGTTAACCTTATACTGCGCGAGACAGGAACGCAGGAGTAGAGGAAGGAACCGTCGCGGTCGGAAAAGCCACCACGCGCATTCGCCGAGGTTCGGTTTCATGCGCACGGTTTTCGCTAAGCACTAGTCAACAGCCTTCACAGCAACACCTTGCGTGTATTCCAATAATATTATTCGTTTTTTTTCTTCTTATGTTCTTGTGTGTGTGCTGTTGTTTGATTGTAGGAAGAAGAGACAGGAGATCAGAGCACTCTGCATAACGCCCGACCGTCGTCTCACGAACGCGAACCCCAAAAACATCATCGTCGATTTTCATTTTTCCATTTTTTTGCATCTGTAATATCGCGGTGCGTAACACGGGTGGGCACCACGGTTTGAGGGCGCGCCATGATGATGACGATGATGATCCTACACGTGTATTCGATGGACACAATAACGTCCGAACCTCTCTCGGATTTCCGATCGGGACACGAGACAGGGAACGTTCCATGGCTCGAAACGCATTATCGGCTCAGCTTGCTGATCACACGAATAAGGGCACCGTTTTCGTCCTTAAGGCGCTGATTTTCCGTCTTGAGAGCTTCCAGTAGCTGCAGCGGGAGGGCGTGTATTAAAAATAAAGAAGATAAACAATTAGTAAATCGTACGGCACTATATGATCACTAAATAGAATATAAAAACACATTGTTTTTTTTTCTTCATCAGCCATTCTATAATACATCGAAAGCGGAGACAGAAGTTAGTCGCTAGAGGTAAAAAAAGACTTGCATTCGTTTGTTGAGTGTTAATTCTACAGAAGTAATGCTTTTATACAAAGCAAAAAGTTGCATGTAAGGAAAAGATAGACACATTTTACAGAGTGATCGTACATTTTCAGTAGGAAACATGGAAGCTTGTTAAACAGTGCGTTCACTACTGCATGAACAAACAACGTACTAAATTAACGCATTATACTGTCTCAGCCGAAGCAAGTGTTTGTAAAAATTCTGTGTGTATGTTTTTTTGTGTATCTGTAAATTGGATAGGTGACTACGTGAAGTGAAATATATGGTTCTATAAATTCATAAACTGGCATTAACAGAGTGCAACATCGGAACGAACCATAAGTTCATCAGCAACAATACCGAACGAAAACAACAGCAACTATATAACAGACAAAGAAAGTACAGGAAAACAAAACCCGCAAGAATTGTTCAAGTAGAGACAGAGCAGTATAATAAGAGAAACAATCCAACCGACATCAAAATGGCATAACATGATGAAGAACCATAATTCATACAAGAGAATAGTAAATGTTCAGTGTGATAGAGATGAAGTGATGAAGCTGAAGATAAAGTGCGTAATAGTGTGAAAAATACAACATTAGAAAGATGAAAGTATCGCTCGTAATTGGAAGAACAAACATAGCAAAATGCTTAAAAATGTATAAAAAAGTTGTAAATTTTTTAACTAACGTTGTGAGAAAAGGGAAGAAAACAAAACACACTATGTAAATTGATAGCGAAATAGATAACACTTGTGTGGCCAAATTCCTTTTTTAACACGGTTAAGATTAGCTTAGAAACAGAAACAACAAGACACGAGTTATGGCAGAACAAGAACAACAGCAAACATCCGAAACGGAAATAACAACAATCGGGCGCACAGAAAAGTTAAAAACACAAATGTGAGTGTTGTGAGTGAAGAATACGACAGCTTGAATGCTTTTGTTTGTTTTAGATTCTCCGCAGGAAAAACGCAATGATACAAAGCAAGCAAGGAGCATTCGACAATTGTGGGAATGTGTAGAGGAAACGTGAGTTCCGACCAGCTTGGGCGTGCATTTTTAGTGAAGAGAGCAGTTTGCATACTTCTCAGGTTGAAAAATAGTAGAAATTTTACTTTCACTTTCCCTCCAACACAAATCTGCTCCTTGCTTAATAAATGATTTCCTGTTAGGGAATATTGTGTACTAGTAATTATGGGAAAACGGGAAACCAAAACAAGAAGATACAATTATATAGACGACAACACACGCACAAACACACACATACGAACGCCACGCAACGAACAAAAAGTATCCCGTCGTCATTACCCGGAAAGATTTCTCACATTTTTGTTTTCCCCCACCACATTCAGAGCTGCGGGACTGCGGGAAGGAATGAGGAGCGGGCGGAGAGGTGGTTGGGAAGAAACACCACGAGTTCACAGCCTCCACACGACGCCGCTCCAGTGCCGTTCGAATAGTCGAGAAATGGCGGGGTCCTCTCGTTTGTTAACACAACACCAACACACACTCGCACACAAACAGATCATTCGGTGGAGGTCGATTGTTTCGTAGGTCTTGGTCCGTGGATCGTGGAGCGACTCCAACGCGGTTGCTTGGATGCTTTTGGTTGTTGTCGTGGTGATGATGGTGGAGGTTTGCGTGGTGGTGGTGGTAGTGGTGTTGGTGGTAGTTGTAGAAGTAGTAGTCATGATGGTGGAAGTAGCAACACGGTTTAAACCTCATTTTTTTCCTAAACACATCGATACCGCAGGCGAAGAAGACACGACAAAAGAGTGGAACCAAAAATGCCGTGGAATATAGCACATAGCAAAAAGGACGCTAAACCACCTCAGCCAATAAGTAACGCGCGTCGCTTTCCAATTTTCGTGAATTTCAATTGTTTTTTACTGGTTTTCACAATATGCAAGGAAAAAGGACTCGAAAACGGTGCATTTTCGATAACAGTGACATAAATACGTGTGTTTTTACGTGTTCTGGGTTTACGTGTATGTGTGTATGTTTTCCTAATCCGAACGCAATAACTAGTGATGTGTGAATGCTTTTGTAGATTACTTTCCTGATGATAACAAATTTTGCTTAGTTTTGCTAATTTTACATGTGTTTATAGTTCACAATAGTAACATAATTGGCTCTAAACAGATGCTTCTTGCCCTGTTCTCGATTAGCTTCCCTCCTTTTCTTTACCGATGCAGCTCAGTAGGTCCTCAGTTGCAAGACAACGCTTAAACTAGTTCTATACGATGTGTTTTGATTGTATATTGGAGTTATTAGATGTGTGTTTGGTTCGAAATTTCGATGTAAAACTATCGATGTTCTCGTTACGGATGCTTTTCTTTTCCTTGCCCTTTCTTTTACTGGCCTCTGTACTGGGCTTAAGTAGCTACGCTTCGCTACGCTACACTCGTTTTGGCACAGATATTTATGTTGTTTTTTTTTCAGCATGGGGAAGAAAAGCGTCACCAAAACCGAACGCACACAAAACCGCGAATAGCATTACTGCCGCTGCTATCGCTATTGCTTATTGGCGTGAATCTGATTCTGTGCTGATGTGGTCAGCTTCGAAACGACGCGCGTCAGGGCACGGTTTTCGGCCCGCAGCCGCTCATTTTCAGTTTTATACTTTTGCAACAGCTATTATAAGTACGTGAAACATTCGTCATGGAATGTGGATTTATCAAAAAGCACACGCATGTGAAAAGATCCCCAAATGATGAATCGAACCGTTGCATAGACATGAACAAAACCACATTCCAGCCGAGCGGAACGAAACAAGAACGAGAGAAAAGAGAGAGAAAGAGAGAAAAAGAGAAAAGAGATAGAGAAAAAACAGATAATGAGACACTCATGACACCAGTCGATGAGGTTAATGTACTAGGGATGAGTTAATATTGAAAAAAAAAACATAATTGTATCTTTAATAAGTAAATACTCCCATCAGTACTTAGATGAGGTCGTGATGGAAGTTAAGAGCAATAATAAAACTTGAAGAAACACACTTGTGTGACATACAGAAAACATGGGATAAAAAAACGGTACTACATCACTGTGTAGGAAAGACGTACGAATAGTGCTGGAACAAATAGTACGACAAAACAAAAAAGAAACAAGACAAACGAATATGACAAGGAAACCCAAAAACAAGGATACTGTGGTGAGCGTGTTTGTGGCATTGTTTGGATGATGCTCTGTGGATGTACGTTCCTCGCGTGAGTAAACATGTTAGGTTAGGTGTGTAATGGTGCGTGTGGCGCGCTAGTTGCAGGTGTATTGTTGACCAGCAAAAGAAGCAATCACTTGCTGCGTTCGAAGACCGTTTGGAGACCGCACGAAAGAACGAAGTGGACAAGTGTTTCTGTAACTGTGTGTATCTTTGTGCGGTGAGTAGTGGCCAATCGCAGGATTTATGATAAAAAAGAGATTTAACGAAATTTTGAGATACATCGCTACACAGAACGGCACACATATCCACATCGATGCGCGTATACGGGACAACATTGGAACATTAAAGCATGGCAACAGCAGATCCTGAGACTTGAACAGTGATCTAACCGAAACAGTACTTTACTGTCGCGGTGTTTGTGCGTTAGTAGCTACGAAATTGTTTACAAACGGGTCCTGAAACTATTGTAGAAGCAGAAATGTCTTCGCTTTTCAACTGAAAATTGCATGTATTAGTAAATAATGGTGTTGTTAATGAATAAATTGAATTATCTTAACGTTGTTGTTGTTTTCATTGGTGTTGTTGCTGTTGTGTTATGGTGAATCGTATGTTATGTATACGCCAAATCTTCCCTTTAACATGAGCGTTATGAAATGTTTTCATCTAACGCATGGTAAGTGTGATTGTCTTTTGTTTCACTGTGTGTTAGTAGTTTGCTTTTGCAAAAGCGCAAAGGAAAAAAATAAGAATCAGAAACAGCGCTTGTTGTAAAAGTGAAGTTTTACAAAACGGGATAACAAAACATGAAAGGAGAGAACTAAAACATACAACTCAAAGGATGGGTTAGACTATGTAAACAAATACAAAAAAAAAAAATAAATAAAGAGACGAACACAGTCTGGAAAGTTCCAAAGGATATTAAAAATAAAACGAAAACAAAGATAGAGATAAACAAACAAAGAGAATACAACATATGTAGAGCGAATTAACCGGCCCGCCATAACGTAATAAATCCCTCAGCGGTTCGGAAGAAAAGAACGCGTAGAAACGAAAGAAACACGCGAAAGTAAACGTAGGTGTTCCTACGGTCGTCTCGTTCGGAAAACGAAAGAAAATCCAAATGGTAGTAGAATCGAAACCCTATCGGAAGTCACACAATCGAACATTACCTTCAACTCCTCCTCCATCTCGGACATCTTTCGCTCCATGGCGCGCCGTTCACGCTTCTCCAGCTCCGACAGTGAATTGTTTTTGGTGGTCTAGAAGAAGTGAGATACACAAAAGGATGTTGAAGGCACGGCATGAGAGAGCATGTGGCGCTGGGTGTGTCTTGTCTTACCGCTGTAGTAAATCGATCGAGGGCTGCCTTGAGCGTTACCACCTCCTCATCCTTCTTTCGTAGACCCATCTTAAGCTTATCGTTGTCGGCCCTGTTGCGAGAAGTGAGAAAATTGCGCTTAGTGTTGGATCCGTGAATCAAGAAATCGTACTTACTTTTCCTGTTCATAGAGAGCTTTGTAATCGATGCAGTCCCCACCGTTCTCCCGCGTTGAGTCCTGCGCCGTCTGGCTAGCAGTGTCCAACTCGGAGGCCGTCGAACCGACGCGCGATCGACCCCGTTCGGAGCCAGTCTGTGTGTGCATGCAAGTTAAGGAAAGAGACGTTAGTGATCGTATAGTTATAGATATAGTTATAGTATATCTAAAGCACACAATTTAAAAATCGAGCAAGCAAACTCATTTTGGAGAACAAATATTAAATCTTAGCGAAACCGAGCGTGTCGTCTTGCACGAATCTTACTTCATATCCTTCGCTCTGCACCGACGTGGTACTGTATGAACGCGACAGTGAACTGTTCGACGGATAGGTCGCCATAGTAGCCGCACTACTGGCCGCCTGTGATGCTCGGGTTCTGCTGCGACTTCGTCGTTCGTGGTCACGCAGCGATTGACTTCGTCCCACACCGGCACTGTGGTGATGATGGGAGCCCGCATGTAAGCTGCTGCCGTACGTCGGCGTGTAGCCCGTGTTGTTAAGGCTCGTGTTCGACCCGGACAGCCCATTGCTCGACAGATGATGGTGCCGTTTCAATCCAGACAGACTTAAGCTCGCGGTCGTAATGCCATTGTCATAGCTCGTGTACGGACTAACGTACCGATCTTTGTACGAATTGCCCGCTGTTGTGTAGCTGCTGCTGCCGGTACTGCCGACACCACCACCACCGTAGCGATCCTTATCCTTGTAGGGCGACTTGTACGCAAGACTGCTGCTGCTACCACCGTACGAATCGCGCCGGGAAAGGTTGGAGTAGTCGAAGTATGTGCCGCCACCGTTGCTCGTTCCCGTTCCGAGTAGCGAGCGACTCGAGGGGCTGCTAGTCGATACCGTAGTGCCGTACGGTGATGAGGATGTGCTGTACGTACTGCCGGTCAATGGACTTCCGCTGCTACCATAAGCGCCTCCCGTAATACCCGACGGACCCGTGTACGAGCGTCCGGCGTACGTTGACGCCAGCGAGGAAGCACCGTTCACCGAGGACGGTGTAATGGTGCGCGTTAAGGACGATGCCCGACGCGTCACGATCGGTTGTACCGTGCGCGATCGTGATCGGAACGACATTGTACAACACTCTACATATGCGTTGACGGAAGTGCCGGAAGTGGGAATGGGGCAGAGAAACGAAAGAAAACGCTTATTAAATCAGTCGAACAATAAAATCCGTTTTCCAACGTGCGTCACAGCACGCTGTACATCTCCTCAGCTGGGACGGAGGACGGAGAGGACGAATCACCGTGAGTTATTGTTGTTTGAGGTTGATCTTAAACTGCTTTCCTACAACCCTGACACCCCGCGCAGAGGAGAAGAACTAATAAAACACACTCTTCCGACGATGGAACGACGCAAAACACTGCTGCCTCCATTCGGCTCGCAAGAAGCTCGCAATTTCCCCGGACTTAAGCACCCTCCACCACCATCATCGAGACCGAACTCTTGCCATCACGTGGGAAGAGATTTAAATTTAGCGGTTCGAAACTCTCCCTTTTACGGGGGAGAGAGCGCAGTTTCTCCAACCACCATCCGGAAGGTGAGAAGTCCATGTGTGTAGTGTGCTGTGAACAACGCGACTTTCGAGGAGTCGACTGTAGGAGGGTAGTTATTCTTTCACACACCCTGACGGACGCCTCCCGACGGTCTGTGTGACGTGCGCTATATTTAGGACGACGTCCAATGACTTCCCCTTCGCACATCTCCACACGTCCACGTCACGCCGCAGTGGGCGACATCCGTCCACGGCACGCTCGTCTCGAACGGACGGCGGTAGAAAAGTGAAATCGACATTGCAACCCTGGCCAGGGGTTTTCTTATGGCTCCCTAGGCCGGCCCGGGGTGGCAGTGTTTTCGGAAGTAAACTGCGGAAGCGAAAATCTTCGGGAATGCTCCGCCCGACGGTGCACGTTGTTTGACAAAAAGGGAAAATACCAAAACGTAAATAAATACGGACGGACCAGACCGAAGCATTTTGGAGGGAATGATGCACTACTTGGCGGTGCATCGCCGAATGTAGCCACACACATGCGCTGGCTTTAAACAAACGATCGTAAAACGACTGTTGCATAAGCAACAAATCACGGTTTCGGTTTTACGATCATCGGGAAGAACAAATCGACGCATTAGGAAAACTTTTACGACACCGTTTGCTTCCATTTGTGGGTATCCGCCACACGTTTCGAGCATAGGCTTCGGTATTCTAAAGGATTATATGCTTCCCACGGGGTTATTTCTAAACAAACTTCCATAATCATCATCTGTTCACATTTGTTAGTAATAAAAGCACCAAAAACGTTCGATTCGGGAGTTCGTAACAGAGAATTGGACCTCTGAAATCTGAAGATTTTATAATACTAATTAGCGTAAGAGTTAAATTTCATTAAATAATTCTGTTTTCTGAGCCGATAAAAACGTTCTATTATTTTATCGAGGAAGAAATCGCTCCATACACCCCGACATTCCATTACAGATCGGTTTTCAACCGCAATACTTTCTCCAATGACATCACCGCCAGTGCGGCTGAGATCACGTTGCAAAATTGGCGATCAGCTGAGCGCGTCACCGGACAACCACACCACTTCTTAAACGCATGTGGGGTATGTTCGCGTTTATACACAAAACGGTTTCCAATGGTCAGATGCACGCAGTACACGCGCGTATAATGCTTGCGCCGAGTGCGCGGTGGCCGTGCAGGTAGCGCAGCACATGTCGTCAGTCAAACTAGTTCGTCCCAAAAATAAGTGATCGAATCATCCAGCAGCGGTAGCGAAATCAAAGTTTGTTCGAACGACTAGGAAAAACGCATGATTTGATCCGTATCGATAGCTTCCCGTATAGAAGACCAACCAATTTGCCTTTTTCCAGATGTGGGGTTTTCCACTGAAATTGAACCAAAAAAAGACAAATGAGATGGTACCCATCTTATTGGTGCGATTTTTCAAACCGATCGCGGACTCCACGGGAAAAATAAATAAACGTCGGCGTCGGAGATTGATGTCGTCAAAGCAGAGGACCGGAGCACGGAGTGGAACGAGGCGCTGTGCAACGCGTTTTGGCTGTGGAAAGTGGAATCACTTTCCGTTGACAAATTGACTCGGATTGCCACGTGGGTTGCCAAAACAGTCATTTTAAATAGACACACGCACACACACACGCACCGGCACGGATTTTGTCCACTATTGGATGGAGTGTGGAACGCGAAAATAGGAGCTCTAGCGGCCGATATTAAGCCGACACAATCCACTTGTTTGTAAACAGGGACACATCGCAGGAAGGCATGGGTGGGGAGGGCGGAAACCTCCGACACATCGTAAATCATCAGCCGCAAGATCTTCGGATAGCCACAGCGACACAATTTGCTAATTTGGAGCACGCATTTTTATCGTTTTCCCAGAGACGTATAAAGTCTGGTTTTTTAATTTTAAACTCATTTGAAAAACTAATCCAAACGATCGAAATGAGATCGATATGCAAAGATTGCTTGGTTTAAAATACCTTATGTAAACAAATTCGAACCACACACGGCAAGAGAGGCAATACGCTACCTTTGATCCACCTTCTGTTCTCGCTTTGCGGCCCAAAACTCTCCCCAT